>PVJI01005096.1:0-100457 GCA_004026765.1 Micronycteris hirsuta | reverse complement strand
GGGGGACCTGCTGCTGACCCTGTTATGGGGGGACCTGCTGCTGACACTGTTGTGGGGGATCTGCTGCTGGAGGGCCACAGGCTGTGCAACACTCTTGTATGAGGACAGCAATGTTGCACAACTTGTGTGGCTCTGCAGCTGTTGCCAAACTGCAGCGCCCATCATCCCAACCTGCCCAAGCATGATGGAAGTTGTAGTTTTGCAACAGTTGCAGGGCCACACTGACAGGTGACCCTGCAGTGGAAGTTGCCTATGTTAATGTTAACGGGGGACACGCCAGTCACGTGATGGAGGCACGTACCGGCGGCGCAGGCTTTCTTCTCCTAACGTGCCTGCACCGCCTGTACCCTCCTCCCTAGCACTATAGTATGCCGACCCGGGCACTCCACTCCTGCCTCCCTTGCTTCACACCACGGGACATCCCCTCCTCCCGGCCTAGGGTCCACAGCATCGCCCCATTCCTGCCGCGCTAGCTTCCTGCAACGGCAACCCTGCTCCTGCCTCCTGTGACCCTGCTCTGCTGCCACCCCCAGCCCCAGTGAGCCAGGTAAGCTACATTCAGACTATAAGACACACCCCCCCTTTCCTCCAAAATTTGGTGGAAAAATATTTTTCGTCTTATAGTCCAAAAAATACAGTAAAAATAAATTTTCAGATTCTATTTTAACTTGTACAGATGTCATTTTTTAATTTTTTGACTAAGATTTGTGCATATTATATAAGCCTCTGCCAAATGGTAGTTAGTAATGTTGGCATTTTAATTTAACCAAACACCCAGGACTTTTGACAGTATTCATCTCAAAATCTATAGAAGTGTTTGCCATCCAAAACCATTCTGACAAAAATAGGACAAAAAGCTAATGCTAAAATTTTAACAATTTCTAGGTAGAAAATTAAATACAAATTATATTCAAACTTTTAGAAATTTAAGTGATCTCTTCTTCCATGAATAAAAATGCATCTTACTGTAATAGACCAATTTATGGAAGATGATGCTGCAAATTTCAGCTGTCTGCTGCTGGTGAATGCTGCCCATTTTGAAAGTCATAGAAAACTTTTAGTAAGTGTGTGTTTTAGTTTTGTAACAAACAGATGATGATAGTTACCATCAAGGAAATTTGATGTAATCTAAATGATTACACCAAGCTGCACATGTATTTACTAGCTCAATCAAGGGCTGCATGTTTAGTGATGACAAGAACAGAATGTGCCAGTACTATTGGAGCATACCTAGGCAGCTTTAAGGCACAAATAGGACTTGAGGACATTTAACTTAAACTTAATTTTATCCTGAATGACAAAGATCCAACATAAAAAACTGAAAATCTATTCTATATATTCGAAGGTACCAATATCCTTCTGGTATTCATATAATTCAATATACTCTCAATTCAACAAGCATTCTCTCCCCTGATAGAATGTTGAATTTCACTTTGGATATGAACTTTTACCCCCCAAAATGGTCCTTTCAATCTGTATTTCTGGTTAAGCAAATATAGAATATATCAAGCATCATTCTGTATTATGTCTGGTAAGGAACGTGGTTAACAGTGAGGAGAGACTGACCTGGACGTGTGCATGTGTGCCTGTAGTGGAGTACATGCACACTCTTGCACGTGCGAGTCCACACGCCCTCTCTTCCTCAGAATTTAGTCTCAGTAGGTCTACATGAAAGATCACATGCTCCTTTTTTATTGTGTGTGGGTGTGGATGTGTATGTCTGTTAACATTTTGCATTTAAAGGCTGGCAGCTTCTGTTCCACTAGAGTAAGTCTGTACTCAAGTGTTCCTTAGCTAGAGGGAAATTTTTAAATGCCATATAGCTGTAAGTCTTAACCTTGACTGTCTTTTATTCTCAAATACCTATACAGTTCTCTGTGCTAGGTGACTCACAATGAAGTGAGAGAAAATTCAGTGACTTGACATTTACAGGTCCCAACTGATTCGTTTATTTATTCAGCAGAGTAAATATTTAGGCACCAGAATTAAATTGGAAAATGTTTATCAAGTTTAAATCCACCTTTCTTTCAATATATAAAACATAAACTCAGAGACCTAGGCATAGGGAAATTTATCTACAAATGTGCCCTGCAGAGAAGAGCACATTTAAATGTCCCAATGGGTTTGTCAGCCACTAGCTTGTTTTGAAAACTTCCAGCATCATTTTTGGACCATGCTATTAAAATACCACTTAATAAACCATAATTTACATGCAACTGAACTTTATCAACTATTTATACAATCCAACAATGCATGCAGTCCTTTGGATCTATTTTCTCTACCTCAGTTTAAGGAGCTAGTCTAGTTACTTGCACACCTGAAGGACATATACAGGGTCCGGCAGAAGTAAGGACTGCTTGAGTGTGGTTGGTAAGGTAATACCGTGGGTGTAATAACTCATAGTTTTAATCTGAACATTTCACCTAAAAGGTCATATTGTGTGCTTGAGTGCGATACTTATTATTTTGTAATAAAAGATTTTGTATTAAAAAAAGGACATTATTTGTGCTGGACCCTGTATTTCTCTCTTCACATGTTACACCGTATCTTTGTTTATGCACTTGGGGACAGATTAGCTCAAAAACTCTTATGACCACAACCAGAAGACAGACTCCTAAAAACAGAGTCTCAGCACAAAAGCATAATGGAAATAAAAGTTTGGTGTTTCCTCTTATAACGAAGTAGTATGGATAAGCTAACTAAAGAGTATTGTCTAGAAGAAAAAAGTTTCCTATTGTTCTCTGGATGATTTTACTGTTGTTAAGACCATAATATAATAACATTATGCAAATGACCCTTAAAATCTGAGAATACAGTGATATTACATTAGCATGAGGGACAACTTATTTACAAACCTCGCTCTTGCATAAAGGTCAGAAAGCTATCACAATATCTATGGGCATTGAAAATTACATATATATTAAAATGTACCGCTTTAATCATTTTAAATGTATGATCCAGTGGCATTAATTACATTCACAGTGTTGTACAACCATCATCACTATCTGTTTCTAAACAGACTTTTCTCACCTAGTCAGAAACTGCACCCTTTAAACCATAGCACCCTATTCTCTAAAACCAGACCCACGGAATTAACATGTCCAGGAGAACATGAAAGAATTGCAATTTTACCAACATAACAGAAGAGCCTTATAATTAAGCAATTTGGGAAATGGGGTTTGTGAAGTGTTGGTCTCAGCTAATCTCAACAACTAGCATTGACAGAAATCCCAGGTCACCGAATTAAAAAACGAGATTCCAAATCAGAACCTATTGCGCCCTGAAAGTAGAATCTAGTCTTTTGTTTCAAATTCCATGGTTAAAAATATATATGTTTAATACCGGATTTAAATATAGCATCTGCTTACAAGGTGTAAATATTTTCGTGAAGAAACTATCACGTTTTAGTCTCCTACTGCTTTTTTTGTTTCCAATAATAAAAATGTATTTCCACCAGTTAAATGATAGGAGAGTGTGTTTGTATTATAGTTTTTGTTTATTATTTCCATTTTGCTTCCAATATTTTCGTGTTTAGAAAACAAAACTCAGTTTGGCTCCCTTGTCTACTCTTTTCCTATCACTCCCATTCCCCAAATCGTGCTTTACAACAGTTTACCAACAGGTGTTCCCAGTATGAAAGGTAACTTAACATTAGAATACCTCTCGGGTTTATTTGGATCAACAGTACCTGTTTTTCCACCTAATTTACAAAGAATCAATAGCAGCTAATATGTATAAAGATATCTACTGCCTCTGATAACATTGTTATTGGTTTGGAAAAAAAGGAGTAAGACTTCAACTCTGGACAAATTTGAACTGAGCCTTAGGGCGTTGTGCTGGGACCACAGATTAGGAACAATGCCGGTTTTCCAGAGCGAAGTCCTCTGACGGGCACTGACACTCATGTCAGAGAGTTCCCTCTCCTGTCACCTCTCCGTCTCCTCCTTCTCTCTTTTTTTCTTTCTTCCTGAGAGCTTTCTTTCACAAGTAGAACTACAGATGTATGTTGCCCTTTCAGACAGGAGAAAAATAAAAAATAAATAAATATTAGTTTCTTCACTGCAGTAAATTAAATATTGTAGAGTAAGACCTTTGCCTCAACACTGCCACCATTGTATGCTATGGTCCTGAGAGTCTCTAATGAATAGATGGAAATGGCCTGAGGTTCTAAATTACCATCTGTTTTCTAAGTATTTACCTCCCGCCCCAAGGTAAAACAAATAATCTCTGTTGGGAATATGGTTTGTGATTTTTATCTGTCTACTCCTCCTCTTTAAGCTCAAGTTTGGGCATCAAATTGTGCTGAGTATACACATTTAAAATCACAATCAAACTATGCTGTAGCAATTCAATCTGGAGGGCTATGTTATATGAGCTTCATAGCCCCAGTTTGTAGATTTACTTTGCTTGTGGAATCTCAACTGTCTCGGAGCTTTAAAAAGGACATGTTTTACTACAACTTTCAGAAGTTTCATTTTATCACAGCCCTAACATGGACCCTGCAACAACTGCCAAACTATAGCTTACTCATTGGGCATGATTGTTAAAGCTTCGGGTTTCGTGCCAATTTGCCTTGTAATCGAGTGGTCAGGCTTTATCCATATAGTCAGTTGATGAAGCTAAGCATTAAGCCAATGCAAGAAGCTAAAACAATATCCTTTCTGTGCATGATGTACTCACATATGTTTTCCTGAAGTGGTTGTCGGTAAAATGTTTACTTTTTCGCTACCTTTTTTATTATTGGTGTAATTGACATTCTCCTTTTCTTCCATACAATTCCCTCCCCACCTCTTCCAGGTCAGACATACAGTTATCTCCATAGCAACATGCCCATCTAATAGAAAGATACATCTTCTGAATGGCTAGCAATACAACATTAACTGTTAGAACATAACATTTTTCATGTTGGAAACATCTGGAATTCACAACCAACCAAAATGCATAAAAATGCCTCTGTCTCTTTAACGGTCACCCAAGGCTCAGCTTGCTGGGTTTATTAGAATTCATCCACAAACAACTCTTATTAACCAGCTATGTAGCATAATAAAACTAAGGTTTATTTCAACATCAAAAAAGTTTAATTTACAAGTAAAGTTGCTTATAAAGACTCAAATTGCCCTTCGCGAAAAAGAGTTTATGGTAGATTTGGGCTGTATTACCAACCTAATACTAGTGCACTGATACCTCCATTTGCTGGCTGATTATGTCCTCTGGCAAAATTCGGAACTGTCTACTACTCTGGTGCAAACTAATCAGTTTTCAAAATTAGTTATTGATCTCAGAGCCATTGTGGAAGACCAATTTAGTGGCTGTTTTGTTGAGTAGTGAAGTGACACCGTTTGTCTGAGGAGCAGAGAAGTCTGAGCAAATACAGTGGTCAAAGGCAGTGCTCAAAGGTAGTTTTCTGTAGCAGGGAATTGACCAGGACTTCAAGGATGTTAAATTTCTCTCATTAAAGATTAATGGTGCAGGTGTACTCCTGCCAGTCACATGAACTTATGTTTTTCGTGTGTACATTTGTTATTTATATCCTTAATTTAAGTAAGTAATTGATGGTAAATCATTTCAAAAATCCCTAAGGAAAATATTTCTTTCTGTTGCTTCAAACTTAATTTTTTATTTGAATTTATGGGAAAGTGACTAGAGGAAGTGGTTACTTTATTAGTGTAAAATGATTCTTTGCTGATAAGCATATGAAGGAAAACACTAGAAAAAGCTAGAAACTATGAGTTTAAATACTTCAATGTACAAATTCTACTTCATATCAAATCCTTTTTGTTTTGCTGACTGTTTTTTAATATATCCTTTAAAAATAATTTCTTAATGATTTTTCTGTGTACTTTGTTTCAGGAAATGTTGAATGAAACTGAGATTTTACATAGTTTTCTGACTCTCTCAGAGAAACGAAGTTATGAACTATGTCATTTGGCTGGTTACATAGATGAAAATTATGTAAAAAATTATTCTTGAGTGTTTTTATCAATTTGACTGAGGAGAGGCTAATCTTAGAGGTTAAGATGCAAAATTTACACAAAACCCCAAATAAAAGTCACTTATTTTAACTATAGTTATTTTTTAAATACATTCCACGAAAGCAATATAAAAATGGTCATCCACGTAGTAACCATAGCTCAAAATTGAGAAAGGACTTAGAAGTCATTATGGTAGAAATATATTTGTATATTTCTTGTTAATGTGGGTTGTTAATCATTTTCTAATCACCTTGACTTTGAGCAAATACACTTTTTTCTTCTCTTTACCCCCTTATCAATGTGCATATTCTTATATATATATAGCTAATAAATTTAAAATATAACCTCAATAATTGTTTTAATTGAAGATATATTTAAGATTTCCACATTATGCATCATTTTTGAAGTCTCTAGTTTCAGGAATTAAGATTATTTTAAGTGACAAAAAGAAAAAAATTGTTTAAATATATACTGGAGGTGAAACTTTGCACCTAACTGATTCAACCTTCAATAGAGCCCCTGTAAATTGAGAAGGCATGGAGAGTTCTTTAAGGTGTAAAAGTGATATAAATGCTGATTATTTACACATTGTCACAGAATTCCACAATTTAAGCCATCCACTTTCAGTACTTTCATTATAATGACCTCTAATGCCTACACATAAATAAAAATTTAAATTAAAAAATTTAAAAATAGTGTAGCCTTGTTTGCATTGTAGAAATATAAAATAATATGATAATCCTGAGAGCAAGAGAAGAAAACAAATTGTCATAAACTTTTTCAGTCCTTCATAGTATTAAAATTAAATTGATCCTACATGATAAAAGGTATATCACATGTCAATCAATCTGTAGTTTACCTAAGATAGCAACTTGAATATTAAATGGTATTCTGCATATGAAACTTGGCACAGTTAACAAATCTAGCAACATTCAGTAAAATTTTAAATTGGGTCAATGTTAGGACCACTTTCAGTCAGATAATCTCTTTAGGACTGTGGTTTTTAACCCTGGGAAATCATAGAAATCAGCTCTGAAGTTTGTTAAAAGAAGCAAACTCTACTGAGTCAGAATTACCATGAATAATTCTAAACATTTATATTTTGTAAACTAATGTTCTACAGAGAAAAACCACTCATTTAGACTTTCTGAAAATCTCAAAGGAAAATGTAAAATAAATTCAAATACATGATAGCTAAAAAGGTACATATGTGACCATTTTTTTTATTTTTTTCAGGAATGTGTCACAGAAAAATCTTGGTGCATGGATCATAGATGTTACTATCTAAAAATCTGTCAGCTGTCAAATCAACTTAGAAATTAACAAGCAAGCTCATATGGTTTTCTTCACATTAATCTAGCAGGATGAGGAATAGAAGAAGAAATTTATTTAAACATTAAACTCTATATGTTGGGGTTAAAACAAAATGTTTCAGAGCAATTTCCAAATGCAAATTGTTGGAAACAGCTCTGAAATCTATATTCTCAGTAATGTGATCATAAAATATAAAAGAAAACAATTATATAAGAGGGTTATGTGGAACAATTGCTTTAGTTTATATATTTCATGTTCAATATCTTTAGTCAATTTTACACTTTCTGCTAACCATTTTAAGGAGTTCACATGTGAAATAAGTACAGAAATAGCTGTGTATAGAAATTTCAGAAAGCACACAGAACTGCAGTTGTGCACATGAGCAAATGTATACTTTTACCATGAAAAGAACTTGGCATTGATGAAGCTCTATGGCTGTATAGAGTGATTCTACAGGAGAAAAATTCTATCAAGTATATAAGCTTCTTCTCTAGACCAGTTGCTATATATACTTCATAGAACATTTGACAAACTTGATCATTGGACTTTCTATCTCTGTTCATATTAACGCTACTTAAATTATTTTAAATCATTCTATAAACATTTATAGATAATAAAGCACTAGATTGTATAATAATAGGCAGCCATAAAATTGTCCAAATAACTTTTCTTCTGGTCGTACTTGTTTTTCCTTGTTTTTCTAAGGGGTCCTTAGAGAGAAAACTCCTAAATCAAAAATACCTGAATTATCAAAGTGGTACAAAACCTACAAAGAAACAGAAGATTTACTGAAAAATTAAAGTTTTAAGCACAAAATCTATGAAGAACCGTCAAAGAAACAAAAAGCCTGGGTTTTAGATTCTGTCACATGCATTCCATTCTCCCCTTGCCTCCAGCACTAGCTGAACTCAAGTCTAATTATAATACAGAGACAAAGGGCTACATACTTCACTCAGAGTGAAAAGAACAAAACAAGAAATTATGCTTTAGAGTTCAACTTGAAGGGTTAATATCAGATTGGGGAATACTCCCATAAAAGAACAAGTTGAACTGTGAAGCATGATATTGTGGAAGGTTATTAATGTTCTTTGGAAATTTTGAGAATCCAGGATTGCTTCTCCTATGTGTGGTCATTAGGGAAAAAATGGATTGTACTAGAGTTGGCACCACGTTGGTTTTAAGTCACATTAAGGTGTAAATGATTGATCAAATTACTTGATGACCTTTTGAATTTCATCCAGCTCTTAATGTACTCCAAATATATCATCTTCATTGCCTTAGTTGTCAGCTAAGTAAAATAATATGGTTGGAATAGATGACCAATATAGATTCTATCAGATTCTGTTATTCCCTTTGCAATGATAGTATTTTTTTTTTATATTGTTCAATAGCACTGGTTCTAGTATTTCCAGTTTTTGCTTTTTGGATTTGTGTGTGTGTGTGTGTGCTCCAAGATGTAATGAACTGGTATCTCCTAAAATTATGGATGAGCAATTTAAATTTATTGTTAATGATTTGTAGTTATTATAATAACTAGAACTTGACCAGTAGTAGCTTACCTCTCTAATAACTGGAAAACATTTCCATGGACCACTTTGTATTTAATATTATTAAGATGTCATATCTAAATGTTTTTGATTACTAAATGGACTTTAAGGTTCTCTCTTTTGGTATTTTCAAAAGCGCTCCTACTGCTCTGCATAACACGTGCTGCGTGAGTAAGTAGATACAAGAGAAAGAAGTAGACACAAGCAGCGAGTCAGCCCAAGGCTTGAGCTGACACTGTGCTTTGATGAGAGTGGTTGAATAGGCATGGAAAGGAGAGTTGGTCTCCTGCTTATTAGTCTGAAGCTGCTACTCACCTTCCAGGTTATAGCCGAGGTACCCCTCAGACTCACCGCAAGGCAAATGCAGACAACCTGGATATCACAGCCATGGGCAGAGATGACCCTTGCTCTGGCAACCTGACTTCCGGAATTGAAATAGGACTATGGGTGTGTAAAGCTGTACCTTGGAGCTCAGCAGCCTCAGCCTTCCCAGTTTTCCTTGTCCTCTTATTTGTTTTGTTGCATAGACACCTGAAAATGTCCAAGCTCTTATTTCTCAGCCATTGCAAAGCTATATTGCAGAGTTAGTATCCCATTAAGAGGCGGTTGTATGGGGAGAAAAGGGAACAGAAAGTATATTTCAGAATCCAAATTCTTGCTTTGGCACTTAATAATTGTGTAACCTTAGGCAAAAAGTTAAATTCTCTGAATCTATTCTTTCATGTCTATAAAAATGAAAAATGAAGTCTTACTTTGTTAGGTTGTTATAAGAATTAGAAGTATCACCCTGGCTGGTGTAGCTCAGTGGATTGAGCTTGGGCTGCGAACCAAAGGGTCGCTGGTTCAATTCACCGTCAGGGTACATGCCTAGGTTGCAGGCCAGGTCCCCAGTGGGTGCCACATGAGAGGCAACCACACATTGATGTTTCTCGCCCTCTCTTTCTCCCTCCCTTCCCTTCTGTCTAAAAATAAATAAATAAAATCTTAAAAAAAAGAATTAGAGGTATCTATATAGAAACTTCCACAATGTCATTATTGAAAAGTAATTGCTAAACCAGTACTTAATGATACATGCATTATTTTCATATCATCATTCTTTTTGTAGGCACTAGTATAGAACTACCTATGTGTATAAGTTTCTCTGATTCGCACTTGTTTACATTTATTTAACTAGGCAAATCTTTTGATTGACCCTTAAAGATGGCTTAAAATGCAGAGATTAATGGTTTATTCACACACATCTATAAATGATGCATATATAATATCTGTTGAGCTCTTACCATGTGCGAGGCACTGTGCTCAGAGTTTTACCTGTGTGATTTCATTTTTCCCATTTTGCAATGGGAAACTGAGTCATAGTATAGGTAAGTAAATTTTCCAAGGTCATAAGCTAGTTAATGGCAAAGCCAGAGCTTGAGACCATGTATGCTTTAAGTCTAACATAAAGCCTCTGCCTGTATCTGATATTGGAGTCCTAATAACCAGAGCAGGGATGTGGAGGAGAGAGAATATGAACAAATACATAACTGATGAATGGCAGGATAAGAGGTGGAAGAGGTTATGCTTTAAATGTAAGGGCATCATCACTGCTACTATTGTTTGGGTTCAAATGCTAATTCTTCACTTGCCAGCAGCTACCTGGTACATGTCTTTACTCCTTCTACCGCCCCCTCAGTTTTTACTATTTTCATCTGTAAAGTGACCTTAATGATAACTCCTCTATCTTGGGATTCTTGTGAGGATTAAATGAAGTAAAATACCTAGTACACAGGAAGCATTCAAAGAATAGTGTGTATATTTACAAAAAAAAAAGTTTAAGTTGCAGAGAAAAATTTTCATCTACACATCACACTTCTGTTTGAGACGCCGTGGTAAATAAGGCTTTGTGTTAAGTGCAGGTCCCCACAACGTCACCCAGCATTTATTTATATAGCAGTCAGAGAGAATGCATTATTCTAAATCTACTATTTATTACATGTTCGTCACAGCATAGAGAATTTGCTGAGCACTTTGTAAAGTACAACCCCTCTAATCCTCATATCAGACTAGTAAGGTAACTGCTATTGTGCCCATTTTACAGACAGAGATACTGATGAATGTGAAGGCAAAGGGACATATTAGAATTATACATTCACATGTAGTACATTAGCTAAACCTGGAGCAATGTAGATTTTTTAAACAATGCTTTTATCCTTTAAGATTGCTTATTTCCATTTTAGAGACTAAGAGTTTAGCAACAGAAAAGAAATCCCAAGAGTCTTACATTGTTGGTGGTGCTAGAAATGTGGCCAAGATTATTCCGAGTCTTGACTTTGGAAGATTTACATATTGTTTTGTTTTTGTTGTTGTTTGCTTATATATATATTTCTATTTTTCTCATTACTTGAATTGAATGAAAAGGTGCTTGACAGTGCTGGCAGGTGTGGCTGAGTGGACTGAGTGCCGGCTTGTGACCCGAAGTATTGCTGATGCGATTCCCAGTCAGGGCGCATGCCTGGGTTGCAGGCCAGGCCCCCAGTAGGGGGCATGAAAGAGGCAACCACACATTGATATTTCTCTCCCTTTTTCCTCCCACCCTTCCCCTCTCTCTAAAAATAAATAAATAGAATCACTTTTTTAAAAAGATGCTTGACAGAACTTGAATGCCTAACTTTCTCATTGTACTCAAACAAACATCATGTATACATTTTAAAATATTTCTAATAATTTTTAAATATTTCTAATCATCATTCAGTAATGATTGAGAGAGAACTTAATCATGGCAAATTAATTTAAGGTAACTTACTCTAAACTATATATGAGGCATAACGTTTTGTAGATTGGCCTTGTAGATGTCTGGTATTTATGAAATTTCTAACATTGTTATATGTAACTATGTGTTCCCGAAACCATCTACAAAAATTTAATTTAACCAGAGTGTAGATCAGTAACATGTATTATTAACACATGGAGGGAGGGCAAAAGCAGGTTTGCAGTTATTGGTATGGAAAATAATGTAATAATTAATCAATAATATTACAAGAAGAAACTGTTTTGGGTACTCATACTGCCAACCCACTTTTGTGCTACCCTGTATATAACATATGTTCACATGTTACAGAACTCACAGTGACCGAATCAAATGTCTTTTCAGGAAACATATTTGAATATAAGTTAAGTTATTGTCTCTCATTTTATGGCATGTATATGTTTATATGAAATTTAAATGACAAAATAACTGATATTCTAGTTACATGCCAATGATTAAGGCAACAATTCAAACATTTTATATTTTCTAGAAATGCCTGACAATATGTTCTTTCTTGTTCTTCTACTTTCCAGTGAAGAATATATTTTGAATATTTTGATTTTTAATATTGCGTATACTGTTATATGCAAGTTTTGATCAGATTTGTATTGCTTGCCTTAAAGCCATATAAATATTATAACTTCATTAATTATTGATGGATTCTGTCAGCTTATTATGTGACATTCTCTTTTGCTAGGTAGGTTATCCTTTTTAAAATAAGGTTTATATTTTAGAATGCTGTTGCAGTGGTTTACATTTTTCAAGAGTTTATATTTCCCATTTAATCATTTTTTAAAGTTAATTTAGTGACAGCTGTGTAACTGAGTGATCAGTCTGTTTTATTCTACTCAGTATGGATAACTTTTCATTAATTTATGTTTTAATCTAGGTAATGTGTGTCTTGATACTATAGTGTTTGGAGATTTATACATTTATTAAATAAAGACGTGAAACAAATTAAAGACATTTTCTTAACTGCAAGGCAGAGCTATCAGCTGGTTCAATGAGCTTTGAAAATAAATGAAAATAGCAGAATTAAATAAGATGGCTAGGAAAGTTGACCTTTACCTACTGCAGATTTTAGGAATCACTGTATAAACATGTAAATATAGAAAAAATGAAAGCATTCCTTCTGTAAAATAACAAAGCTTTAAAATTTAATGACTAATTGAAATGCCAGGCCCCTTTTGTGTGACTGTGGCTTCTCTCATTATACTAAACCAGAAACTGAACTAGACTTCAAGGCACATATAGAGGGGTTTGAGACACTGATCTGCTTGCCGGAGACTCTCTAAGCTCTAATAAATTGCTTCAATGATGTAATGTTATTATTTTAGAGAATCTGATGTACTCTAAATACCAAAATGCCACAAAAAATCCAAAACAGTACATTTGCTGAATCATATATCAAGCAGAGATTTGTTAAAAAATAATTATTTTGAAGAATATATTCAACATCATTGTATAACCTCAACTGGTTACATGCTGGTCTTCTCCCTTGATTTCTACCCTTTAGCTTTTCTTTTGTCTTCATCCTCGTTTTAAAAAGAGCATTCCAGTATCCGATAATGACTTATAAGCTTTATTATAAATTATTGGAGGCTTTGGAGCTATAACAAAGAGGACTGTTTTTTCTTAAGCTGTGATAGAACCAATCATATCAGAAGGACTGCATGTTTGTGTGTGCTTAGTAGTTGTAGAATTTTTGAAGCAAGACAATTTTCTTTGAAAGTCATTGTATCATTAATTTTTAAGAACATAATTATATAGAATATTATAAGAGTACCTTGCAAATCTCTCCAAAGGGACAAGATAAAGCCAACATAGTTCAAAAGTTCAGAATTCAAAGCTTCAAAGTGTAAGCCTGGAAGAAAGGAAATTCCTCTGGGACCACTATCATTTTCTTACATTCCCACCAATGCTTTGCTGGTTTGTTCTGAAGAACCGTTCTCTACAGACTGCTCATTACAATTTCTGCTGCAACTAGCCACAGTTGCTTAAACCATGGTGTTAAAAGACAAGGTATTTATCTACGTTGTCATTTTGCTTCTCTGTGGCCAAGGGATTAATCACTTTCTCAAGGGCCTAACTCTACCATTTCCTTTACTTTCGGGAAAGGAGATTTTTAGAAAATGCCACTGTATGACCGCAACTTTTTCTTTAAAAAGAATGTAATATATCATTTAAAAGAACAAAATTACCCAGAGATAATTTTAGCTAGAATTCAGTTATTTAATTCATATTTGAGAGGTGACCTCACTTCAGAGCCAAATCAGACTCAAAGTACCCTTCTAAACATGATGAAAAACTAATGTCTCCGTACAAGTGAGCCTTGTGGCCTGGCTGTGTGACAAGCATTCGGTTTGTTTCTATTTTCACCAGCTTAAATCTACAAGCTGGAAAATGAGAGAAGAATCTTTTCAGGAAACAAAACTGCTTAGGATGCATGAGGACTGTAGCTTGGCTCAGGCAGGAAATCAATATAGTGAACTCAGTATTAGCAGTTTAAATGGCTCAGTTAGAATGCTTAATTAAAGCAAGAATATTTCACTAAAATATACAGGGTCCGGCACAAATAATGCCCCTTTTTTAGTATAAAACCTTTTATTACAAAATCATAAGCATGTAATTCTGTAACATAAAAACATCACACTCAAGCACACCATATGACATTTTAAATGAAATGTTCAAATTAAAACTATAAATTATTACACCCATATTATTACCCTACCAGCCATACTCAAGCAGACCTTCTGCCAGACCCTGTACAAATGTCAAATGAGTATTTAGGACCAAATAATCTCTAAAGAAGAAATTCATTACATATTAATACCTTATATATTAGTCACTTTATATTGATGTAATTATTTTATTGAGTCCCTTTCATTAACCAACTAATATCACATATATATTCTCATTATTTTTCATAACAAATTTATTAAATACATGTGATTATTATTTTCATTTTATGGACAAGCAAAACCAAGTCAGAATAAATTTATGAAACTTTGGTTGATGTTATATATTTAATGAATTACCCAGAATTAAGTTCTTGTCTCTTATTCTCAATCCATACTTTCCTTGTTGTACTATAAAGTTCTGCCTTTTAGATCTATACATAAATTAATGTGTATTTACTTATTTGTACATAGTTATAGTAATAAATTACTCACAAAAATTGCACTTGAAAACTATTTTCTATGTCTTTAAAATAATGAAAAAGGCCTTTTTTATTTCAAATCAATCTTCTAGGATTTATTGCCATTTTTTGTAGTATCTCTGCCTCTCAAACTATAATTGACATGGGTGTGTTGCTCCCATTAGTATGGAAATCATTGTGATAAGATTAAAAATTGTTATATAAAAGAAAAATATACTAAATATTCGAGAATATTTTGATCTAATTGGAACCTATCATCTATAGAAACTGAACTTACATATCAAGGTTAACTATCAATTAGGGTACAGCTAATTAACATAAATTAGATTTCACATGTAGGCTGCATTAAAACATGAAGGATAAACATGTATTTGGCAGGGATAAACGTGTCCATTTTTTTCTATGAAAAAGAGCAAAATAACAAAGCCACATACTGTGAATTGTCAGTTAGTCTTTATTGTCAAATTATTATTTCTTCACATGTGTGCTACATGCATTAGGTTGATAGATACATGGTAGTTCAGAGAGATTAAATGAAAATTATAACATTTACATGTTTCTATGCCATTTACAGTTCAAAAGAACTCTATTTTGGAGCTGAACTATTGTGCGAAACTAAGAAATGCCAGCATCAGTTAAAATCCTAATAGCGTAATTCAATTCAACAAATGGTGGTGTCCTAGGTCCTCAGCAATCGCTGAGCATACAGCAAAGGGAGCCCATAAAACAGGCAGTGCAGGGGCGAACAGGATCCAACCTGCTAATTCAGTCACAAGGCTGACCAACTGGTTCTAATATGTACTTACTGAACTTCGTTTTGACCATATCTAAATATACACTCTGACAACTTCACTGTGTAGTATCTGATAACTTAGACATCTCAAATAACCTTCATAGAAACTGTACTTTTCTTCTTTCCATCTTTAACTCAAAAGCCCCAAAAGAATAATGACTACCATATTAACAAATACTCTAAGAAAATTGCTGGTAGAACTCTCTGTTTGGAAATGCAACATATTTCACTACCTGCCATTCAAGACAATCTTTATCTGGAGATTTTCTCTGGGAAATTCATTGAAATTTTTTTTTTCTAAAATTTATTCATTAAGCTGGAAAGTACTCAGTTTTTAGGTATCGCTGATTTCCAAGTGTTTTTGAATATATAGAAAAGTATTAATTATATTTCATTAGTAGTAAGGAACATGATGAAGGCTTATTCTCTGTACACATTCATGAGTACATGTATGTATATGCATATACATTATGTACATAAATATAAGTGATGCTTCTTACATGAAGGACGATCACCATGTTTTGCTGTGTGTAATATGTACCCACATTTTTGACCCAAAGTTTCAGGAAAAAAATCTTTCATTTTAATTTCTTAATTCAATTATTTATTTATTTATATTTAGATACTTGTTTTTTGTAGTGTAAAGGAATTTTATAATTTTTTGTATTATAAAATAATTGTACAGTAGTTACGCTTTTAATACATAAGCATAAAAAAGAATGGAAAACATTTATATAGACATGGAATTAGTACTACCCATGTATAATGTGCACCCTTATGTTTTCCTCAAAAATCTGGGGGGAAAAGTGCACATTGTATATGGCAAAATGCGATAACAGCAAATAACATAATCAACTACTAAAAATCAGATAAGAAACCTTGCTGTTTATTTATTTATTTTTACTTTTTATTATCCTTAAAGTTTTAGTAAGAGCTATTTAGTTGTTGAATATAGAGGTTGTGTTTATATTTCACAAGTTATAGAACAAACATTCTGCTAACCTAACCATGGCCTGTTGACCTGAGAGGCCTCTGAGAAGAGTTTGTTTGCCTTCTCTCACAGGAAGATAAGCTGAGACCCAAGTAACCTGTGTCTAAGTGTAAAATGTATATCTCTTCAAGTCTGGGCTTTCTTTATTCTTCTGTTCATACCTAAACTCTGCCCATTCCCAGTGACAAAATCTTAAAACTGAGCCCAAGCAACTCAATGAGCAACATGCTTCAGTTGTCCACTGGAGACTATTTACCTATTACCTGCCTCACGTGATTACTGACAAAATGTTTGCCTTATGTCTCACCATGAAAGAAGGAAATAAACTTTAAAAAGTCTTTTGAAAAAAGATTATTGCAGACTTTGTCGGCACATATAACTATATTAATAAAAATGCCACAGAAATAATTATAATATTCATATTATTATTTAATTTAATGATTAATCTATAGCCCAAAGCCACAACTTCTATAATAAAGGACAAAATCACATAGACTTTATTAACAATAATCTTTTCTTCATACACAGTGGATACCAAATTTCAGCATGCCACAATAATTAGCACTTTATCTATTAACTACAGCCACGAGAGAAATGGCAGGACTTTTTCTAATCATTAGATTTCAAATTTCAATATAATAATAAACATTTACTAAATTCTAATGAAGTATGAGATTTCGTGCTAGGAATACAAAGAGTGAGATAAAAGATGAATTTGAGATGGCCCTACTCATCCATCCCCAAGGACTCCAAGTCTGGTTCAAAATTTAATAGACAACATTATCTTATAACGGGGCTTTCGCTGCCTGTGTAAACCTGCCACTCTGAGTAGGTGGAGGGAGGGATATGAGGAAGCACATGCCCAAATGATGGATTTAAGGTGGGTTGTGACAGTGTAAGAAATTTTAAGGCTCTCTTGAGCAAATAACAGAAAAATAACATTTCATAACACTTTTATCTTTTAAATTTTGATGATTATGTTAACATATCATAATTTCCATTTCTAAAAAATTATTTCTTGCATAGATTACCTTTTTACACTCATATAACAAATGGTAAACTTCATCTAAACAATTTGCAGCAATATTGAATGAACAGAAAGTAAAATAAACTGCCCATTCTGGTATACATTAACATGGGATGCAAAGATTTTGAAATTATTTTTCAAGCCTTTCAACATCAATTTTTGTTTTTTTGGTATGCTGTTATTTGGGGGCGGGGATGGTGAACAGTTGACTAGAAACTATCATTATCTTATAAATTCTCACCAATTAACTAATTTGAACTTTATGCAATAGATATTATATTTAATCTGGGTTTACAGATGAGAAAAATAACTTGCCCAGTTACCTAGTAAGTGGTGGAGCCTGAAGGATTGTAATATAGGTGATGTGGTCACTGAGCTCATGTTTCTTAAAGGCTTTGTAATTTATTTACTAATTATTTTTCTCTGACAAGTCTTCTGCTTGTGTTCCAGAAACCTTCTTGATACTGCATTTTCTTTTTTCTAACTTTCATTGTAAATTTTTGTTTCCATATCTCTACAAAATCTGTTGCTTGAAATGTGCCTTCTTTTACTTAGTCTTTAGAACAATCTATTCTCAGAAACATTTTTGGCCTCTCTCCTCCAGTTTTTGTTAGCCCTCCACGGGCTTTGCAGGATGGTCTTGGTTTCCTATAGTTGGCTAAATAACACTGTTCAACAAGCAAAAGTAGCACACAGCTTCAAGGTAGCCAAAATATGTCTTCATTTTCCCATCTTTCATAATACTCCTTCCTCACTCTGAATGAGGATTACACTTTCCGGATGATTTTTAAAAAATGAAATTAAATTCCCATGTTATGGGAATAGCACTTTATGAGAAAGAACAACCAAAAGCTTGGAATGCAGAACATGCTTTAACATGAATTTGTATCTTCTTATGTAACACGTAGAAGAAAAATAGTAATATATGCAAGGAAATTGCCTTGTCCTTCAGTTGACGGTAACCGCTGGTTCCGTGCCTGCGTCCTTGGGCCTCGGCAAGGACTCTCAGCGCTCCTCCTCACGTGTGCCTCGGACCACAGCTGGCACGACAGGGGTGACGACCCGTGCTGCCTCCGTCATCTCTTTGTCTCATCTCATCTCACTTTGACATTGCACGTAACGGCTGAGTGATGCCCAAGTTGTTCTCTCTATTTTCCCCAGGTTTTCTTTCCGAATTTACTTTTGGAGGAAACCATTACACGTTGCCTTACAAAGGCGAAGTCTGGTTTATATTCTTTTTAAATGCTGCACTTTAGCCACAGTCATTTCATCACTCTATTTATCATACTAAAGATAATTTTTTAAATCCACACTTATTTTTAAGGCAGTTTTCTTAACATTTAAAAAAGAAAATTAATGTTTCCAAAACTTTGCCGACAGGAATGCTTTATATTATACACATATATTGATTATGCAAATTAATGCATGATTTAACTGTGATGCAGGTGCAACTAGAATTCAGATATGCTAGATGAATGACGATGAAATACACATTCCTGAAGTGGGCAAGTAAGTAGTGGGTTTGCGAGTGTCTCATCTGCCACTGAATTTCAACTCTTTGGAAGGAAACTTAACCAACTCTCAAGATCAAAGCATGATTTTTGTTTGTTTGTTTGTTTGTTTGTTTTTGTTTTTTTTTCATGGTGAGAAGTTCATGGAAAATATAAACCGGTAATATGTCATAAAGATCTAAACTGAAGCTCATCTCATGAAATCTAAAAGAAAAGGGTAGGCCCTGGGGTGTGTGGCTCAGTGGATTCAGCATTGACCTGCTAACCAAGTGGTCACCAGTTTGATTCTGAGTCAGGGCACACGCCTGGGTTGAGGGCCAGGTCCCTAGTGGGGGGACACATGAGAGGCAACCACACATTGATGTTTCTCACCCTCTCTTTCCCCTCCTTTTCCCTCTCTATAAAAATAAACAAATCAAACCTTTAAAAAAAGAAGAAGAAAAGGTAGACATTTTAAAATGGAATTTGTCAATGTGACAGAGAGCATGCAGAACAGACATTTTTCCAGGTACATGAAACATGTAACTATATTGAACTAGATGACTATCTACATGTTGTTTTAGAAGTTGTGTTCCATTATCCCATAATGTTAGGTCATTGTTATTTCACAATAATATAAAAATATCTTTTTTTAAGATTGAGTAACATTTTCACATAAGGAACATTCCCATTTTCCATGATGTTTTAATCATGGAATGGGAATCACATAAAAATGAAACCACAATGACCAGTACTTTATATATAATCTTTATGTTGTGTATTTAGTATGTCCACTGAAGCCATTACACAGAATGGCTGATGAGGAAGTTCACATGCAATGTGACATTTTATAACAATTAGTAACCCTGTCCATGCAACAGAACTGGCTCCCCAGCCACCAGACCAGACAGAACATATAATGGCTCTCTATATTGATTCCCATTGAGTCACATGTGCTTTACTACCTTGCAAGCTGTTTAATTGAGCAATTTGTCTGAGAATATGGGGGAAGGTTTAGAAAACTTGATACCATGAAAACAAACCAAAACATTTTTGTTTTGTTTTATAAATCTCATTGCTAAGAGGACTTTCATACCAGGCAATGCAAAATATATGAACATCATGTTGAACCCGAGTGAAAAGTGATTAGTGACTTCACCTTATGGTATTGCTGAAAACCAAAGTATAACAAATGATTACATAGAATATAAATTCAGTATTCACTTTAATAATATATGATTCACATTTGCTGCTGAACATTTGCTTCTGAAAATCACAATTTCTCTTCCAGATTTTGCTTTATATTTGAATAACTTCACTTGCCATTCACACTGGAAATAACAACACTAAGTAAATGCTTTCATGCAAATTTGAAACTGAAGCCAAGTGCCAGAAGGGGGAGTGGGTAGTGAATGCATTATTAAGGGGTAAACTCTCCTAGTTAGAAGCCCTGTGCAATTCAATGATTTTGGCAGTTCACTATGTAATTATTGTTTCCCCAACAGTTTCAAGTTCACTCTTCATTCTGGATTGCATTATAATTAACATTTTAAATGAAACTTTCCAGAGAGGAAGGTGATTCAGTAAGAAGTACTAGTCAACTTTTAATAAGATTTTCGAAAATGCTAATGATCTTGTGGAAGGGTAAATAGTCACTGTTGTTCATAACATCTAAAAAGGTTATTCAATAAATTGTGAATAATTAGTGTATTACATGTAAATGTAAAAAAGGAAATTATTTCATGAAAGTCTACACTAAACCTGATGCTCATGCAAAGAAAAGTGTGTGATGGATTAAACAGTACTGCTTGAGAGTGTTTAAAAGTAGAAATCACACTCAATGGGAGCAAGCTTTGGCTCACTTGAGAAGTCAATGCAACAAACCCCGTGTATTTTTTTACTCATTATCAAACTTCTAAGCAGAGGAAAGTTATAATCTGACTAGATTTCAGCTAAACATTTAATATCTTCTGCATTGCTGATGATTCCTATCTACTGTGTCTTGTTTTGAGGTAAAGCGTCTGACAGTCACATAGAACTAGGATCAAATGTAGCGCCTTTCCACTGATAGCACTGTGTAAAGGTATCGAAATAATCTATAAATGTCAGATAATAATATGTGCCCATCACAGAAGAAATGCATGTGGCATAATGAACATGTTTAACATAGGTCAGTTTATATGTCCAAGCTTTCCTAAGAGATTCTCTGGTGATATTCTAAAATGTATGAATTATTGTGCACTCATTTTAAGTTCAAGATCCCAAACCTCAGTATCCCTCCATTTAATTATGAACCTGTAAGTTTGAATTATGTATGGCCCTGAAAATGCTCTTGGTGATCCCTATGGCTATTTTTAAACTTTGTTAAAAATTAATGACTCTAGTAGAGTGATTGAAAATCCCAATCTAAATAAAGCAGGTAATCTAGCTCGAGATAGTGAAAGTGCATATGAGTTCAAGACTCTGATCAGGTTCTCCTTTCATATTACAAGTCTATTTTTGTGGAGTAAAACATAATTGTAATATGTGAAAGGTAACTTTATGCATCAGTTTTATCAGTTTTATGGCCAGTGTCTGAATGAAAATGTTCATCTTATCTGAAACAAAGCAATTTCCTTTCAAAATATATTTTGATATCTTTTTGATTTGAAAGAAAGAGTATCAAGACTTCTCTCAATAACTTGGGATCATTAGGAATGTATCTGAGTGTCTTTTAACAATGAATAAGTGCTATGGAATCTCACCAACTGCTCAGTTTAGCTCTTTGTTGTCAGGTGGAAACTATACTGCTCACAAAATCAAAATGAATAACCAGAGAAATCAATACTTGCAGTTGAAAAAAATGAAAGCAACAGTAGAGAGGATATTTTCAAGGTTCTTTAAAAAATGAGTTGTCTATGCCTCAGAAAAAATAAAATAGGAAACCAGATGCTTGACTAGTTTTGCAAAGAGAAATTGCTGCTTTATAATTAATAGTGGAAATAAAGTATATGATCGCCCTGCTGAGGTTCCACATACAAATACACCATGGTGTTTAAAGAAAATTGCCCAAGCGAAAACTTAAAAGGGTTTTTCAGAGTTCTGAGGGCTCTGTTGGGTTGCTGTTCTGTTTTGATTTTCTTCGTTCTGCTGGGAAAGGGAGCAACTTCCTCCAATTACCCTTCTTACATACGTAAACGCATGCACACACACAAAACTAAGATCTTCATTCCCCCACGCATTTTGTATTATCTTCTTGATGTTCTCTTTTATTCAGTGAAAACTCATTGCGTAACAATTTGAGGAGTTTCTTGAAAACAAAGCTTTTCATAAGGTCAAGGACTAAACAGGAATCAATTACAGTCATGGACAAATAAAGAACTCCCTGCTCCAAAACCTGACCTGGAGACCCAATAGAAATTTTTCTCTGCTGAATTGTTCCCTGGGGTTATAAAGGAAGTAAGCTTTATAATATTTAGAGATGATGCCAGAAGGACACACATCTGGTCTCGTACTCCAAGAAACAAGTTACTTTGATTCATGAGAAAGTAGTGAAGCTCAAAGAAGATGATACATAAACTCTGCACAAGGACAGATGTTTTTCCATTGCTGGCTCTTGGCTACCCTTTGGCTTTCGAGGTTATTTTACATGATGTATGCTGACCTTGCTCTCAAGGTCTTTCTTTGACCATTGGTGGTAAAAATCACATTGCGCCTAAGTATGTATAAACAGCACTGCCTCTCTCCTTAGGTTACTAAAGCCATGCTGGCTTCCTACATCTATAAAAATAGTCTAATATTGTAACTGAGAAATCATCAGCTATGTTACATGTATGCTGAAAACAAGGTAGCTGGAAGATGAATTTTTGTCCTCCCCCTTCATGCTGGGAGATACCACAGATCACATTAATGCAACAGCATAAATAGCAACAAATTGTTCAATGTGAGTAGAAAATAAAATGCCTGTTCTCCCAAGATTTAAACAACTTGAACTAGGCTTTTTTGGAAGTGGATTTAACATTGTCATTAAAGTGCTTTTGGGAGAGTCACGACTTGTAGGTATAATTTATATACAATACAATTCACCCATTTAAAGTGTATAATGCAATGTGTTAGGGTTTTTTGGGTATATCTAGAGTTGTGCAAAAGTCACCATAATCAATTTTAGACCATTTTCATCACACCAGACAGAAAGCTCCCCCAACTCCCTTGCCCAATCCACTCTGCCTTCCCAGCCTTAGGCAATCACTAATCTACTTACTCAACATATATACAATTGCCTATTTTAAGGCATTTTCTATAAAATGTCTTCACAAAAGGATCTCATCTTTGTGACTATGTTCTTTCACTTAGCGTAATTTTCCCTTTCATCCCTGCTGTAGCGCATGTCAATGTTTCATTCTTTTTCATTGCCTAGTAACATCCCCTTGCATATATAATTTGTCTATTTGTCAATTGATGAACATTTGGGTTGTTTCTATATTTGGGCTATTATGAGTAATGCTGCAATGAACACTTAGGTATAAAGTAAAACTGCTGGGTAAAATGGTAACTCTATGTTTAATCTTTTTGGGGACTGCATGACTGTTTTCCAAAGTGGCTGCACCATTTTGCACTTTTACCAGCAGTGTATGATGTTTCCACCATCTTCACATCCTCAACAATGCTAGTTATTCCATCTGTCCTAGGAGGTTTAAAGTGTTATCTCATTGAGGTTTGATTTGCATTTCTCTGATGGCTATGATGTTCAACATCATTTCATGGGTCTACTGGTCATTTGTAGATATTCTTTGAAGAAATATCTATTCAGGTCTGCCCATTTTATAAGAGGTGATTTGACTTTTTAGTAATGATTTATAATATTTTATTCTCTTATATTGTAAACATAAGTCCCTTACAGGATTTGTCACTTGCAAAATTTTTCTCCTACTATGTGGGTTGTCTCTTCATTTTCTTGATTATGCGGTTTGAAGTAGAAAAATTTTTAATTTTGATAAAATCCAATTTATCTATTTTTGCTTTGGTTTTGATGCCATATCTAAGAAACTATCACCAAATCTAAGATTATTAAAATTTACCTCTATATTTTTCCAAGTTTAGCTTTTACATATAGGTCTTTGATTCATTTTTAGTTAATATTTGTATATGATATAAAACAGATACCCAAATTTGTTCTTTTGGGTGAGGATATCCAGTTATTCTAGCATTATTTCTTTAAAGTGGTTCTTTTCCAATTATGTATTATTACACCATTATGGAAATCAATTGATGGTGGACATGAGTTTCTCTTTACTCTCAGGTATATTTCATTAATCTACATGATTATCTTTTTTGTAAATATTTTATTTATTTATTTTTAGAGAGAGGGGAAGGGAAGGAGAAAGAGAGGGAGAGAAACATCAATGTGTGGTTGCCTCTCACATGCCCCCACTGAGGACCTGGTCCACAACCCAGGCACGTGCCCTGACTTGGAATTGAACCGGCGACCCTTTGGTTTGTAGGCCAGCACTCAATCTACTGAGCCACACCAGCCAGGGCCCATATGATTATCTTAATGCCAGTACGACATTGCCTTTTTTGGTGGGGAAAGGTATTGTTCCCTTCATTTTTTTCAGCTTTATTGAGACTAATTTACATATAGCACTGTGTAAATTTAAGATATACAACATGATTCTATATGCATATATATTAAATGATTACCACAATAAAGTTAGTTAACATATCCATCACCTCATACAACAACTTTTTTTGTGCTGAGAACATTTAAGATCTACTCTCTTAGCAACTTGCAGGTATACAACACAGTATCATGACTGTAGTCACTGTGCTGAATATCAGATCCCCTGAACTTTTCTCCTAACCGAGAATTTGTGCATTTTTACCAATATTTCCTCATTCCTACAACCCCCAGCTCCTATTAACTCCGATTCTACTTTTTTTTATGAGCTTGACTTTTAAAGAGTCTATTACATATACATGATAGCATACAGTATTTGTCTTTCTGTTTGACTCATGTAACTTAGCCTAGTGGCAGCGCTTCCTTCTTTCTCATGCTTGAATGATCTCTGTTAATATATGCACCACAGTTTCTTTTTTCTTTTTTCCTCAAATGTATTGAGATATAATTGATGGACAACGTTATGTAAGTCTAAGGTATAGAATATAGAAAATCATTTGATATATGTATATTGTGCCACATTTTCTTTATCCATTTATCCATCTATGGACTTGAGGTTATTTCCATATCTTGGCCATTGTGAATTATGCTACAGTGAAGATAGGGGTATGGATATCTCTTCAAGGAAGTTATTTCATTTCTTCTGCATATATAATCAGAAGTGGGATTGCTGGACTATATGGTAGCTTTATGTTAATTTTTTTTTTAATCACCATACTGTTTTACATGATGGCTGCAGCAATTTACATTCCTACCAGCAGCGCACTAGGGTTTCCTATTCTGCACATCCTCACCAACACTTGTTATCTCTTATACTTTTGACAACAGCCATTCTAACACGAAGGGAGTAGTATCTCGTTGTGGTTTTGATTTGCATGTCCCTGATGATCAGTGATGCTGAGCACTTTTACTTGTACCTGGCCATCTGTATGTCTTCTTTGGAAAAATGTATTTTCAGTACTCTGCCCATTTTTTAATCTGATTATTTGGATTCTTTGCTATTGAGTTGTATGGGTTTCTAATATATTTTGGATAGTAACCTCTTATATGATACATGATTTGAAATATTTCTTCCATTTTATAGGCCCCCCTTCGTTCTGTTATTTCTTTTGCCATGTAGAAGTACACTGTCTTGCTTTGTAGTAAGTTTTATAATTGGCAAGTGAGTCTTCCAACTTTGTTCTTTTTCAAGAATGTTTTGGCTATTCTGCATCCCTTGAATTTCCACATGAATTTTAAGATCAACTTGTCAGTATTTGCCAAAGTGCATTTTTGTTACATGAAGATATATTGTGCAATAAAGTAAAATATAACAAACTGTGAGGGAGGGATATATATATATTCTGTTAATTTATACCTAATTATTTTGTGATTACATAAGAATAATCTCAAAACAATTTTAGACATGACTGTCCTGTGCAACATTAAAATATATTAGAGGTTATATTGAAAAACAATGTTTTATATTAGGAGCATCAATTAATGAATTTGTATTTTCTTCTATTTCACAATATACCATTAAGAGGTATTGTGAAATCCATGTTCATTAGAATTATTCTTTTTTATTTGAATTAAAAATTCATGCCCAAGCAAAATAATATTCAATTTCAATAATTGTTAAGTAATTAAAGAAAACTTAGCATTGCTGTTTGTCACAGTTCCATGTTTAATTATGAAATGTACATATTTAATATTTAAAAAGAGAGTAAGAGAAAATTGAGGGAGTGAAGTAATAAAGTATTAGAATGAAGGGACATAAAAAGAACAATAATTAGAAAAACTTTTATCCACTATAATTTAATATACAATTTATTCACCACAATTACATATATTCTTTCATTTATAATTTCTCAATTTTACACAAAAATTCATATGTGTATGTGGAAAACAGCTTACTGTAATAAAACCTAAATATATAATTTACCTCCAAACTAGAAAAATACATTCAGAATTATTAAGCAATATAGAATTGAGGCAAGTTAGATAATAATATAATTATTAATCAACATAGAGTAATGTGAATAGTCTAACTTTATGTCAAAACCTTTCTACTGCTTTGATTTCTTTTATCTTTTGTTCAAGTTCAGTCTCTTTCACAAAGCCTTGTACACTGAAATTATTGGGATCAGCATTTTCAATTTGAGACTTTTAATTAATATTTGTAATTCATCTGAATTGTATTAAACATTGAAAATAATCTAACATTTATATGTATTATACTGAGTAGCTTTAAAATATCTGTTTTAAGAAAATGTACAGGTAATAAAAAGCATAATTGGTAGGCATAAAATAGACGGAGGGAGGTTAAGAATAGTATAGGAAATGGAGAAGCCAAAGTGCTTACATGTACAACCCAAGGACATGAACTAAGAGAGGGGAATGCTAGAGGGCAGGGGGAGTGCAGGGTGGAGGGGGGTAATGGGGAGGAAAAAACTGGGAAAACTGTAATAGCATAATCAAGAAAATATACTTTAAAAGCAAAAAAAAGTGTTGGCTAGGAAAATTGTAAAATTAAGATTATCTATATTTGCATAGAAATTATAGCAGTTCATTTCTCTCTAAGGGGACATAATCAATTTCATAATTATTGCTAATAATAGCTAATGTCCTTCAGAAATTTTTCCATCGTATATTCCACTTTAACTCAACAGGTGGGATATAACTCAAGCAACAGTAAAAGAACAGGGTGGAACTCTTGGCTATATACAGTTTCAACAATAACATATACGATGCCAGTATTTCCTGAGGATTAATGATTAACTGGAAGAGCCTGTGGTCTTAGGGCCATTAACTCCATGTGGTCATTAATTTTGTTGAAATATCTTACAACAAGGACATTTGTAACAATTACTTCCCTTCTCTTAATACAATTTTTGAGCAGGGTTTTATAATCTTTAGATTTTTTGAAGATGCTCTTTTATTACCTCTATGAAAAAAATATCAGTGACTCTGTGAAAGACATTTAAACAGATTCAGATTATGATATTATGTTATGTATATATTGGCATTGTTCTTTTGTATATGCCACAAAGGCAAAGATGTGTTATATCTTCATTAATCTAGTGGTTCCCGGTACTTTAAAGCCAAGGCACCTATTTATTTATTTTTAAATATATTTTATTGATTATGCTATTACAGTTGTCCCAATTTTTCCTCCTATGCCTCCCTCCACCCTATAAATAATAGATAGCTTAAATTAAATTTCCCCCCATTTCCTCCAGTACTCCCTCCCCCTTAGTTCATGTCCATGGATCATGCATACAAGTTCTTTGGCTATTTCATTTCTTATATTACTCTTAATATCCCCCTGTCTATTCTGTACCTGCCAATTTGTACTTCTTAACCCCTGCACCTTTTCCCCCATTAACCTCCTGCTGCTTCCCAACTGATAACCCTCCAAATAACTTCCATATCTGTGATTCTGTTTCTGTTCTGCTTGAGGGCTTAGTTTGTTTTTTAGATTCAATTGTTGATAATTGTGAATTTATGGCCATTTTAATGTTAATAGTTTTGATCATCTTTTTCTTAGATAAGTCCCTTTAACATTTCATATAATAAGGGCATGGTGATGATGAACTCCTTTAACTTGACCTTATCTGGGAAGCATTTTATCCGCCCTTCCATTCTAAATGATTGCTTTGCTGGATAGAGTAATCTAGGTTGTAGGTCCTTGCCTTCCATGACTTTGAATACTTCTCGCCAGTCCCTTCTTGCCTGCAAAGTTTCTTTTGAGAAGTCAGCTGACAGCCTTATGGGAACTCCTTTGTAGGTAACTCTCTCCTTTTCTCTTGTCGTTTTTAAGATTCTCTCTTTATCTTTAACTTTTGGCATTTTGATTATGATATGTCTTGGTATGGTCCTCTTTGTGTCCATCTTGTTTGGGACTCTCTGTGCTTCCTAGATTTGTTTGTACATCTATTTCCTTCACCAAATTAGGGAAATTTTCTTTCATTATTTTTTCAAATAAGTTTTTGACTTCTTGCTCTTTCTCTTCTCCTTCTCACACCCCTATGATTTGCATATTGGTACGTTTAAAGTTGCCCCAGAGGCTCCTTAGATTATCCTCACTTTTTGGATTATCTTTCTTCTTGCTGTTCTGATTGAATGTTTTTTTCTTCCTTATGTTCCAAATCATTGATTTGATTATTGGCTTCATCCACTTCACTGTTGATTCCCTGTAAATTTTTCTTTATTTTCCTCAGTATTACCTTCATTTCTGCCTGGGTATTTTTTACGTTGTTGAGGTACCCAATGAGTTCTTTGAACATCCTAATAACCAGTGTTTTGAACTCTGTATCTGTTAGATGGCTTATCCCCCTTTTCTTTAGTTCTTTTTTCTGGAGTTTTGTTCTATTCTTTCTTTTTGACTATATTTCTTTCTCTTCTCATTTTGGCAGCCGCCCTGTGTTTGTTTCTATGTATTAGGTAGAGTAGCTTTGACTCCCTGTCTTAGTAGTGTGGCCTACTGTAGAAAAGTGCAGTAGCAAGTTGGAAGGGGTGGGGCCTTAGGTCATGCCAGGGCAGGGCAACCCATGTTGTCACTCTGTTGTTCTGCATGAAGGAGGGCTCAGAGAGGGTACAGTGCCGCTGTTTGTCTTTGTAGTTTTGTCCAGGAATAAGCTGTCCCCTAGCACTCAGCCTGATTCCAGACACTTCAATGTCTCCCCATATGCCACTGGTGCCCTTCCAGCTGTTGCCCTGGTGCTCAGCTGGAAGAGGTAGTGAGTCTGCATAAGTCCTAAGTCCATTGCAGGCCCTTTAACAGGAGATGCCTGAGAATTCTGCACTTTCTTCTGCTGCCCCAACCCACTGGTTTATACAGTCAGAAATTATGGGGACTTATTTTCTTGGCACTGAAACCCTGTGTTGGGTGGTTTGGTGTGCGGCTGGAATCCCTTAGCCCAAGGTATCATCCCTATTTTTATCTACCACGCATGGGTGTGGGACCATCTGTTCCATAACTACACCCCTCCTACCCATCTAGATGGCTTCTCTAATTCCTTGGTTGTTGGTCTTCCATTCACCTCTATTTTCTGATGATTCTGGGTGGTGTTTTTTTGTAGTCTAGCTGAACTTTTTTGCTGTGGTTGTGCAAGTAGGTGAGCCATGTTTACCTATGCCTCCCTCTTAACCAAAAGTCAGTACCTATATAAATGGTTTACTATATAGTCTACATTGGCCAATGGCGAAATTTATAAAAATCCAAGTCACAAAATATAGACTGTTTTTTATACATTAAACTTCTGAATAGTTGTCACTGATTTAAAGATTTATGTTATTGCTTTCAAGATACATGTCAAATTCATTGCATTGTGAAGTTCTGGTATCTTGCTTTATTTGGATTTTGTAAAGCATCATTTCTACAAAATGTTTTTTCAGTTATTTCATAATAGAAAAGTATCTTAATTTCACATAATCCATTGCCATAATGCCAGAGAAAATACTAATATTATATAAATTAAATTTCTTAATTCTCAGAGATAAAGGATAAATTTTTAGTTATTACTAAAATAACATGAGAGCACTGGCTAGTGTGGCTTAGTGGACTGAGAGCCAGCCTGCAAACCGAAGGGTCACGTGTTCGATTCCCAGTCTAGGGCATTGGCCTAGGTTGCAGGACAGGTCCCAGTAGGGGGCGCATGAGAGGCAACCACACAGTGATATTTCTCTTCCTCTCTTTCTCCCGCCCTTCCTCTCTCTCTAAAAATAAATAAATAAAATCTTTAAAAAATAAAATAACATGAGAATGTCAGCAATTTTTAAAATATAGACCCTATTTAAATAATATTGTAAAATCACATGGATATATGTGAAAATATTTATCATCACCAATAAAAAAACTATAATAGTAAAGAATATATAGTTGCACTTGGTTGTGTTTTTTTTGCATTATAGTATGAAATTCAATGTTATTAACAATTTTTATATTACACTGTATAGATAATTAACCTCCATCTTTAATTGATATGTATTACTGAAACCAACAGGGTGTATGGTAAGTAAACCCCTAGCAGATCCAAGATGCAACAAGCTATTGAAAAGACCATATCACATTAAGGTAAAATTAATCATACACTGCCTAAAATGAACACGATGTTATAAAAAAACTGATGTTACATCTTATTGACAATGAAAGTGCCAAGTCATGCATGTTAACAGAGCTACCCAACTGGATGATACATTTAAAACGCAGTTACAGAAGCAGACACTAATCTCTGTCACGATAAGCTATGTCACCTCTACTTGAAATTCCATTGGGCAATATTAATTCAAGCAGAGATGTGAATTACTAATAAATGAGGAATACCGAGTCAATTACTAATTTCATGCTTTTATGATTAGAGATTTATCTAGATAATATCTACAATTTGATACACTGCCCTCTAGTGATCTTGACTGTTTACAAAGAAAATATTTTTACAGACTTATTTGCACTGTTCATTTCAAGTTCCCCATTGCCATGGAGGGTCAGGGAGGGCCTAGGCCACATGTTGTTATTTTTCTCTCCGTGTTATAGTCTATGTGTGACTTCCCTTTAATTGAACTCTTCATCAGGGTTTATAGCTGAATTCTTGACTTCTAGCAGAATTTACTTGGCTCTATTTCTCTTTTGGGAAAAGTAGTCATAAAAGATAAAGCAAAATCTATGTATTAATAAATTTTACTGTGATACTGCAAGGGCTTTATGCCATCAAGAATTCATGCACTTTTTAAAAATTAGTTTTATCTCCTACTTTCTTGTAAAACCAGTAATACTTTAAATTCAAATCAGTAATTCTAAATTACTGTCTTTTATACCCTGACCTCAAAATGCTATACTAATTCTTGTATATTTTTATCACTGCTGATTACCAGTTTAATTTGTGCATAAACAGGTATCCCCCTGAAAATAGTTTAAATTACATTTCCCCAAATACGCATTTCATTTAGTTTACAAAAAAATTTTTGCTTAGCAAACATCTAATGAATTAAAAGTATATTTATTAGTATTTAAAGGCTTTAATTCTATAAAAAATGCCACCTACGCAAAATGCAGAATTAGAAAAAAACAGCATTTTAATATCTATAAAGATCATTTGTCTTGTCAGTGTATATGCTTTTATTTTTAAGAGTATTAATTTCTTACTTTAAGAATGTATGTATGTGAGCTATGCTCTGATTGGTTGAATGGTAACTACCAGACAAACTAAAATTCATGCAACCTGTTTATTGATATTATCATTACAGGTTGCTCTTCTCATTTCCTGTTGGAAAACATATTTTTTTTATTTCATCACATAAAAAACTCATTTGTACCAAATCTGAAGGTAGAGCTGCAGAGCTGTTTTCCCAGTTTAACAATGGGCCAAATAAAAATATAGTTTAAATCAAATATTTCCATCTGTGGTTAACCTGATTAGAAAGAGGTCAGTAGTGGAATGAATGGTTGCCAAAAATCCTCTTTGGCCAAGTCTCCACCCCGAAAGTGAAGTTGTAAATTGAGAATTGAGTCAATTATGCGAATAAGTCATGCTAAAAAGCACTTTCCACAGAACTCTATAAATAATTTACCTAAGTTGTGTTGTGGGAGTCTGTGTCCTGTTCAAGGTCAGAGACCTAGAAGAGAAGAGAATATTCTTATTCTCTTTTCTACTTCCTCCTTTTCTTTTTCTTCCCTCCCTCCCTTCCTCCTACCTCCCTTCCTTCCTTCCCCCTTTCCTCCCTCGATGTCTTTCTTCCTTCCTTCTTCCTCCTTCTTTTCTTTCCCCCTTTTGTCCCTCTCTCCCGCACTCCATCCATCCCTCCCACCCCTTCCTCTCTTTCTTCCTTTATTCCTTCCTCCTTCTTCCTTCCTTTCCTCCCCAATTCCTCCCTTCCTTCCTTACCTCTCTCTCTTCCTTCCCTCCCTCCTTTCCTTCCTCCCTTCTTTGTTTTTCTCTGAGTTATCTTGATATGTCTCTATTTTCCACTTGACTCTGCTGGTATAGGCCTTACCACCAACACCTCACTATTCCCAGTAGAATAATTTTCTTTGTGGCTGCAGAACTGACACTTGCATGCCTCGGATTCTTTGTTCTGACAACGGAGCTTAAAACATCTGAACTGCAGTTTGTGCTTTGAGATCAATAAGTGAGTAGATATTAGCAAAACTGAGCCTCACACTACATTTTATTATACTTACTCCAGGAAAGAAGTGGTTACCCCCTGTCTTGCCCTTATGCTGCATATCTAGAGACGCTCTGCAACAAGCAGCTTCAAGTGTCCCCACTGTGTAATTTAGAAAGTTAATGTGTATGGCATAAAAGATGATGCTGTGATCCGGGATTCATAGACAACAGGGTAGTCCTGTCTATTCATATGTAACATCTTCCTAAAGTCCTTATTAATATGATAAATAAGCACTTGCTAAGTATCAATACTTTTTCATTCTTCACTGACCAACAAAAAATTGGTAGTTTAACAATAAAGAAAGAAAATTACTTAATATGAAACTGCTTAAATATTAGGTAAATTAGTCCATAGAGTGAAAATAATAGGTAATAATTTTTGAAAACCTACAGGATCCAACACAAATAACACCCCTTTTTATTACGAAATATTTTATTACACAATCATAAGCATGTAATTCTGTAACATAACAATATCACACTCAAACACACCATATGACGTGTCAGATGAAATGTTCAAATGAAAACTATCAATTATTACACCCGTATTATTACCCTACCAACCGCACTCAAGCAAGCGTTACTTCTGCTGGACCCCATATATACTGGACATATTTTAAGTGTTTTATATGAGATATTATTATATCGATGTTATGAATTAGCAACCCGAGGCACAAAAAGTTCATGTAAACTGACCAATGAAACGGAGTAGCTTTTCAGTCTGTATAGTCTCTTCCACTCTTCACCACTCTGTTATGGTCTAGAGCAGGGTCCCCAGCCTCCAGGCCACGGAACAGTACAGGTCCCGGCCCATTAGGTACTGGGCCGCACAGCCAGAGTTGAGCTTGAGTGTAATGCTGTATAATCATCCAAAAACCAACTCTTCCACCCACCATGTGTGAAAAAATTGTCTTCCTTGAAAATTGTCCCTAGTGCCAAAAAGTTTGGGGACCACTGATCTAGTGAATGTAATTATATACTATGATAAGACTAAAAAGTATTCTTTCTATTTCCCATTATCATGTAAGTAGTTTCAGAGTCATTTTGTTTTAAAGTTGATCTATATTTTAGGCAACATTTGGGGTGAAAAGTTTATTATTAACATGCCATTTTTAAGAATTGTATTTGAAAATAAGGATAGTAACAACATTGACCATTATGCTATTGAAACAAAATTTAATTTAAATTTAATATTTTTAACTTTAATATTTGCATTATTACTTTTTCTGGAGAATGTTTCTTTCTATGTGCTCTGAATGTTTAACCTTGATACAACTGCGATATTTCAATGAGACTCAGCATTTGCTACTAAAACATTAATACAAGACTGTGGAGGAAAATCTGGCAGTATATTTGGGACATAACATTTCAAGGTGTTATAATAATAGCTGAAAAAATGTCTTACATGGTGATGTGTGTTTGTGGACACGTGCCCATAGGCATGTGGGTGTGCATGAACAAGGAAGGACATGCTAGTATTTCTTTTATACCTAAAACATTTACTATTCATCTTTCTTCCTCTTGAATCATATCATTAGCATTAAGCCTATGGATTTAAATTAATTAATGGTTTAAATTTATACTTTTTAATCTTGTGAGATCTAATAAATATCAAAATGGTAAGACTATTTTATCTTTCTTTATGAGGCTAATTGAAAAATACTTTTAATATCCCCTAGTCTATCCTACTTATTTAAAAAGTAAAAAAAAAAAATATGTAAAAATGTAATAAGGAAATCCAAAGTACCTATTACCAAATGTATGAAGTTCATCTTAATATATTTTATTCTTCATCTCTCTTAAAATTACTGCTCTGAAAATCTTGGCCAGGAGACTTTCTTCCTCCAACTAAGCCAGGTAACTTTTCTGCCCATATATTTCCAGCTAGGACACGTGGTCACAATAATACGAGTACACTGCATATGCAAAGTCACTAATAATAGAAACATAACACTTTTGAAGTAACAAAGGTATTTAATATCTAAACATTTTCATGACTGTAACAAGTTAGGAAATCAACCTATTAAAGTTAATAACTCCTAGCTCCACCCAAATGATATTTAAAAAAACAAACAAACATGTAATTCAGCATATTGCTCAATGCCATTAACATTACCAAATAAGAGCCACTAAAACTTACAGTTATTTTTTCCTATGAGGGATTATGTCTTAGAGTTCATTCAAACCATTGTATACTTAATGCTGTATTCAACATTCTAATCATATAAGTAGTTGATATAAATGCAGCATCATCCCACGATATGTATTGTTTTCTAGTTTTCACTTTCTGTGTGCAGTTTGAATCATCAATACCAATTACAGTGAAATGTAGCTTATATTTTTACAACCAGCATCACCTATAATCTCTGTGTTTGTTCGAGGGAGCTGTATAAAATCATGGTTCCACAATGTTGTTTTAATCATAGGTTATATTGAGTTTTGAAAATTTGGAAGTGATAATAAATGGACAAATACAGAAAAACTTTCTTAACCATGGAAAATATAGATAAAGCCCTAATGTTAGATTAACATACAATACTTTTAGTATACTAATACGCAAAGCATAAATGTCCTGGCATTAATTGATTTGCAATAAGAACCCGAGAGAACTGGATCATTAGTGGGAGCAGAGAAGCTTTAACTATCAGAGAAAATAGAGTATGGAAGAGTTCAAAAGGCTCTGAATTTGTAGTTTTCATTCCAGTAAGACTACTGACCCCAGTTTGGAGAACATAGATTCTCAAAAGCAGGGTTATTTGAAAAGCTTTTATTCAGATATTCACTCTGCTATACATATGGAAAACTATGTAAATTTTAAGAGGTTGTCCCTTATAAATTTCCCTGACCAAGTAGAACTTCCAGGCCTTCAATACTGACACTTGCTTTCACTGAGTGTGAGATTTATGTCATGCAGAACATAGACCTTCTTTCGAGAAAAATATTTACTATCCTACAGTGAAAACAAAACACATTTGTAGAAATACAGTTACCCTCCCACTGAATTATTTGTCCTGTGCTACAAGTTGGTCAGATAAGGGACATGTAAGACAGAGAAGGCGTGGGACCACTGGTGATAATGTCTTTTTAGTTGTAGGAGTTCTAAGATACTCTTCAAATACTCTTGCATATTCCAGCAGCCATTCTAAAGAAGTGGTCTATATCCCCACATTAATAAATGTGGGTTAAATTTAACTTTAGTAAAACACATAAACAAATGTAAAGCTCTGCTCTTTTCAATTTAACTTTATTAAAAAGTACTATATTTAAATTTAACTTTCGTAAAAACAATGCAAAGCCTTATTCTACTAAATGAGAGCTACATGGCACCCTTGCTCAGGCACATCAGTGAAGGTGGCACCACTCCAGGAAAAATACCCGCTGGTATCACAAATCACACATTCTGAGTTACCTGGTGAGAACAAAACAAGGTGCTTATACCCATTTTTCATGAGAATATAATTTTTGTGAGAGAAAATCATATGAAATTTTGGCATTTTAGATATCACATTTTTCCTAAACAATTATGGAAAATGCATTTTATTCACAGCCTGCTTGATGGGTTTGTCACTGAATTCTGTCTTCCCCTGACAGGAGTAACATTTGAGCCAGAAAATGGGATATGACCTCCGGGTTTAGTCCTCAGGTTTTAAAGACAAAAAACATTTACTATCATGACCATCCAAAAAAAATAAGGACTAAAAGATTATTTTGGGTAGAAAAAAAAGTTTTGAGAAAAATCAAAGCATTCCTTGAGTTCAAAACTTCTAACTTCCAATCAATATCATGTTAATCAATTTTTGTTCTACCTACCTTCTAAGAAGAGCTACTAATAACTTGTCACTGAGATGTAGTATTTTTTTAAAAAAAAGGTTAGATAAAATTAACAATAACAACTTGGAGCTTTTAGTAACTCTTGAAAAATGTAGAAATAAGGAATTTGTAAAATGAAAAGAGAGCTCAGAGGAAACAGATTCTCAAATCATTCAAGTTAAACCTTAATTAATCCAGCTAACTCCCAAAATCTTCTTCACATCATTTTAACCCTTATTTGTTTACAATTTGTATTTGTTTAAAATTCTTAATAATATTTAAAATTATTTCAACTAATTGTTCAGTCAATGATCTCTAAAAAATACAAATGCAAGTATCTCTCTTGAACCTTGTTAAAAAGCCCTCAGTCATTCATACCTCAGTTTGAATTGCTTTAATTAGCATGTTTCCCTCCTAATTGCTCTATTTAAACAGGAAGAGGAAAAAACATAAGTTACTTTGATGGGTAGGGCTCTTGAAACTTCTTGGGATCTTAAGGTAGGAGAAAACTTCAAAAAATTAAAAGCGAATAAATGAGCACAAAAGACAATCTACATCTATTTTGAAAATTAGCATTGGACGACCCTATCATAAAGGAAAAAGAAACAGTTTTGTTCTTGCTGTGCTGTGTGCGCTCCGACTCGGTGAGCCTGGAATGTAGATGTGTCCCACTAGTAATATTATTTAACTGTACTATTGATCAAATAGGAATTTGTGTTTAGGCCCAGCAACCTCATTATTTCTAATGTTGTTTCTATGGAAAAGTACATTTCGGGTTCCCAAATACAAATTTTAAACTTTTTGAATTCATTGTATAACTTGGAAACAGCTTTTATTGGTCATCTTTTCTAATTGTAAATGATTGACACTAAATTGCTTGCAATGAGCAAACAGGATAAAAAGAGTGCAATAATAATAAAAATTTGTCTTATAATTTGCCCAATATTTTATTTATTTTTTAAAATATTTTTTATTTATTTTTCGAGAAGGGAAAGGAGGGAGAAAGAGAGGAAGAGGAACATCAATGTGTGGTTGCCTCTTGAGTGCAACCTACTGGAGACGGGACCTACTACCCAGGCATGTGCCCTGCCTGGGAATCAAATCAGTGACTCTTTGGTTCACAGGCCGGTACTTCATAGAGTTTCAAGAGAAAGTTTTGCATACATATGCTATATGCACACGAGCAAAACAGTGTACACATAATCCTCATAATAATCAGCAGGACAAATATTAGCACTCAAAATCTACCGGATGGAAATTGAGACTCACAATATACTGTATATCATAATTATTTTAAATAGAATGGTAATGGTTTTCAGAGGTAAAGTTATAAAGATAATTGAGTACAAAACCCCATTCACATCTTGTTATTCTGAAGTGAGTGAACGATTAATTTATGACTACTTTTCATGTATAGGGGAATTGGTGATCACCGAGGCCAACTTCCTGGCAAGTCCCAGCAAGTTTTCAGCTTAGAAGTATTTAATTGGCTATTAGCTCAAATTGATATTTATGTTAAAAATAAGTGAAACAATGTTAAAGTTCAGACTGTTCTTCCTCCAGATTAGTCCAAATGCACAAGATTTTCTGAGTTTCCTAGTTAAGTTTACTGCTCAGAGTGGTGTTGCTTATATAGTACATTTTCAATCATCTACTGATAAAAAGGAGACACTTTTTTACTGCCAAACAGGTCACAATCTCAAACACCTGTTTATTTGTTCTGAAATGTACTCCCGTTTCTCTCCTCAGACTCAAGATTAGCGGTGTTGCCTGTGGGCCGGGTGTTCTCAATCTGACCATGTGTGAGTACACTGGTGCACTCAAGGTTATCACAAAGAAAGGCAATTGCCCTCTTGTAGATAACTGCAGGTGCCTGTAAGACCCTTTCTCCAGCTAACAGTGCCCTTTAACAAACTTGAAAAATGTCCAGTGTGTCCACTATTATCTACATATTTTTTGTAACCTGTCTTTACAACTCAGCAGAGCCAAGTGCTTTTGTTGAATAACTCCTTGTCAAAATAACATTACATAGTCTAAAAATGTCATTCTTGTTTATTCCCTGGAGATATTGTCTTTTAGTTAATGTAGTCCTTCTAGGAATAATTATAGGAATGCCAGTTCTTGAAAACTTCTAGACCCACATTTTGCAAAAAAAATGCGTGTCAAGACTAATAACATACATGAGGGGCCTCTTGAATTTGTTTAAAATATATGTTTTAAGGTTGTATGCTTTCTGCCAGTTTTAAGGCTCCTAATCCAGGCTTTATCTCATAGTCCTCGTCTTTAGCATTTAGGTATGTGCTTTCCCAATTAAATATCAAAACGTACATCTCGGTTCTCTGCTCCATGCATTGTGTTCTTTATGAATCAATGCTGGTGTGGCTCAGTGGACTGAGTGCCAGCCTGCAAACTGAAAGGTCGATGGTTTGATTCCTGGTCAGGGCACATGCCTGGGTTGTGGGCCAGGTCCCCAGTTAGAGGAGTGAGTGCCAGAGGCAACTGATTGCTGTTTCTCTCACACATCAATGTTTCCCTCCCTCTCTTTCTCCCTCCCTTTCCCTCCTTTTAAAAGTAAAATCTTGAGTCAGTAAATTGGAAGGAACAGATAAATTTCAGTGACTTCTATTCTCCACTTAGCTAGCACAACAACTAATAAACAGTAGGTGTGCAACATATGCTTCCTGGTAATTTCTGACTAAACACTAAAACTTCCAACGTTTCCAAACTTATTTTGTTACTCCTCTATAGTACACTTCTACTTGAGACAGGGCACCCTAATTAATATCCTCTGAGGGAGAAAAAAAGAGAGATAAAAAAGAGTCAATCTTGAATTTGGCTAAGACCACCACCCCAGACTTTTAAGAACCCTCCCATTAGAAATAGACCACTGAGGAAGAGTTACATCATTATGTTCAGATATTAATGGAATCTCTCAACATCAGTGACTCACTCCCATCTGTACTGGGCACGACGTGATTCAAACATGTTCCCAGGAGTCTTTGGACCCTATGACAATTATTAAAACAGCAAATACTAAATACCAAAAACCTACCATACACACACACTACCCCCAGAGTTCCCCCTTTGCCAGTCTCAGTCTGAGCATCTTTTCCTATTTTTTTCCCCCACTTATTCAAGGCCCTGCCTCTCCTTGGAAGTTTCACTTTAACCTAAGCCTTTCCTGGTCATTTCAAGCCAGAGTAATCATTTTCTCTCCTGAACCCTTTCAATATTTATGCTTGCAAACACTCCTTAGGAACTTACTCGTGGGTGGGTGATATTTTTAGTCAATTTTTTTGTTCCACCTGTATCTTCAAATATCTTAAAACTCCCTGAGCCAAGTGTTTGGGGAGAGAAAAAGATAAATAGGCTGAGCACAAAGGGTTTTGGGGGAGGTCAAAATACTCTGTATAGTACTGTAATAGAGAATTCATGTCTTTACACATTTGTCAAATCCATGGAATATATAAAATCAAGATATAAACTATAACCTTTGGGTAATAGAAAAAAAATCAAGGACAAGAATCACGCCATTCATGTTTTTATGTGCACAATTCCTAAAACAGGACTTTTAAAATGGCAGATAAATGGTAAACATTTGTTAATGATAGTACTAATCTATTAAGGGAAAGGTTTGCTGAATGGGTGGCAGTGCAATGGGGGAGAGAACTGCATATATAAAACAATGTTAAAATAAAGTACTATAATATTATCATTTTTATCTAAATGCTTTTAGTTTAAAAGTATATTTTCACATCTATCTTCTTTTTATACACATTTATAAAATAGAAATAATGCTTTTCCCTACAGAGGTACTTGGCAAAACCTGCATGACATGTCATCCAATTTAATCTCTCCAATTTAGCACCACATATTTAAGAGGCAGAATTTTGTTTGACAAGTTTGCTCAACGGGCATAGTATTCGTGCCTGCTAAGTTTCTAGAAATAAGCACAAAGTCTAAAACAGAGAATGCTGCCTTCACCTGAGAACAAAGAAGCAACAGTACTGCCCCATTTCTTTTTCCTCCTAAAATTATGTTCCCTAAATGAAATTCAATACTGCTTTGAGAAAAAGTGGGGCAAGAACAGAGCTATAACTTTAGAACAGACTCATTTTAAGCAGAAATCCAAATAGGAATGTCAACTAATGCCAGTAGTAACAGAGTTTTGGCTACAAAACAATCAGTTTATGGACTTATTAACAGTTCATAAAATGTATGGCATTCTTCTGGTTCTTGTCACTGGTGAACATATGCTCTCAATTTGCAACAGACTGAAGCACCATTCCATAAATATTAAAAATAGTTGTGAGCATCACAATGGAAATGTCTCAACCACAGTAGAAATACAATTCTTATTCAAAGAGCAGCAGATTCTTTCAGAGAGGACCAATGATTGATGACGCCAGGGGTTTTCGGAGGGGATTTTGAATGGGGATTTCTGAGGTCTTCTAAATGGTGAAAATTGTAACTTCTCAATTTCATAAGGACATGATAAAACCTATCCTGTTTCAAACTTATGATTCCTCTAGGCCAGAGTTCTGAATTGGCTCCTGGTGCCACGGTTCTTCATGCATGGACAGAATTGTCCTGCAGTGTCAAACTCAAACAGTATTGCCATTACAAACATCCTTCTAATCCTGAATGAGCTACGAGTTTTAGAGCTATAAAGTTACCTTGTCTTTTTGCTCCAAAACACTTGTACTTAATATATTCTACTGTACACATGTGACTCGCTTCCTGCTTAGAACATAGCTACTCAGTGTTAGAGACCCTGCCTTCCCTGTGCGCCCTGGCCAACTGTTGCCTGCCACCAGGCATCTAGCAAAAGTCCACACTTGAACTACTCAGTGAGTATTTAAACAAACAGAGCGCATCAAATCTATTATACCATTGAAGAGAGTATTAGAAATATAGTTGTAGAAATATATATATAGGAATCTTGTATAATTAATTATCATGTATTCATCAAAATGATTTTTCCTTTCAATGACACTAAGATTATGATTTTTAAATTTCTTAGTGTTCAGATTAATACTTTATTTTATTTGTCCTTAGATTATCATTTTAAAGCTCTTGAAATGACTTTTTATCCTACATTATGAGACGATGACAAATTAATTCTAAATTTATTAATATAATTCATATTTACATAATTTATACATTAAATAAAATGTTTCTTTCTCTGAACTTTTATCCTGATGTTTACATATTCTCAAAATCTAAATCTTAAGGACTTTGGTTCTATTTAAAGACATGAATTACGTTTATAATACATTATTTTGTATTAAAATGTCATATCCTGGCATTATCTATTTTATAATCACAGATAATTAAGATTTCAAAACTGATACTTCATTAAAGCAGCTCAAAAGTTTTCAAACATCCAATTAAAGCTAGAATAATCAGACAGTCATGATTCTACTTATAGCATAGTATTGAAAAGGAACGTGTTTTGTTTCTATGAAGACCTAACACACAAATATAAAAATTCTTTTAGCTTTGAAGTTTCTAGTCTTGTTTAAACACTAGCAAAGGATTTCAATTTGGATTTTTGTCTTCAATGTTATTTTTTTTGTCTCAGTCTCTAAATCCAACCCATAGATAATTACTAATTTAGTAGTGGTTTATATTACCTTTTAATGTTTTTCTTTTTGATCTGGCACACCCATGAAAGCCAGAGAAACAGTACAATAATATTTACTTTGTACATGTCCAGAATACATATTAAAGGAGGATGGAAATACCTCCTCAAACATTCATGTATAATGACAAGATCAAAGTCCTCTGACGACTGACCATACATCTATAATTAAGGTAGAGGAGCAGAAACATCCCCTAAGAATCTTCTATTGTATAACTGCAAGGAAAAATAAAGGAAAAAAAGCAACAATCATTTGAGTATATTGACTATGTCATTCTCTACTTTGTAATTTCCATACAGAATATGTCTAATATTTCTTCTCTGAATTTGCGAATATGCTTAATAAATGTTCTTCATTGTGTAGCACTTTTATAATCCCTTAATAAGCAATAACTTCTGTGAAATAATAACCATGCATCACTTCTGTAGTTCCAGAAGGACATTGATCCCATGACACTGTCTCTAAGTTGGGGAAATGTGGGGAGCAAGAGACACCCACATCAGGAGTGATCCATTGGGGCAACATTATAAGAAATTTCTTTCAGGGGAGCATTCTAATGACATCACCTAACTCATAGTGCTGTGAGGCTAAGTGAGCCAGTAACTCGTTACATACTTAGAAAACTAAGTTGTGCAAACTAAATGCTCAACAAAAGAACAAGTATCATCACCATCAGTCTTTGTTCCTTTTCAAGCCATTTCTCTACCCAGTTAGACTAACTGCACAACAGGCTTTGGATTGATGGAGATTCTTTACTCAGATTGGGTGGATCTTTCCTGGGAAAATTGTAAAATTCATCTTTTCTATCTCAGCATAGAATGTATCTAGCTGGCTGGTCTAGTAGATCCCTTGTTATGAACTTGGCAGCTTCAGATTGTATAGCCAAAATTTAAAAATGTGTTTGTACATAAAAATTCATGTTTACTTCTTTAATTGAGTTCAGTGGATAGAACAGTTTAAAAAATGATTTAAAAAGAGTAATTTAAATTCTTATCTGAGTCAAAGATAATTTTGAGTATGTACATAATAAATTCCTATATAATAAACTCTGGGCACCTTTTAAAATGTGCATTAATAACAGAATTATTTTGTTGTCATGTTAAACTTTTTAGAAACCTCAAGATTTAATGGCTATTGACATTAATAAAATCTTCCTAACTTTTTAGGTTGGCTTCTCAAATACAGAAACAGGCTTTGTGGCTTGTAATTCTGCCAATGGTATGAAAAAAAAGATACAAAGAAAATCCATAGGCAACAATGGCTTCCGCTTTTAGATCTTTATTCCTTGCTGGCAACTGGTTGAGTAATAAATAGTTCAGGACTGAAAGTAGAGGAGAGACTGCAATTGGAGCTATACCTACTCCTACATTTCAGTCCCTCTGAAAAGAGGAACCCCTGTTAGGTCAATTGCTTGCTTGGAGTTATACAACATCCACAGTATTTCTAACTTATCCCAAGAAACAATCTAAATCAAATATCTAAATTCAGTTGAAAGCTGCTTATCATCAAAGTTCCTATTCATGATTTTGGGACCAGACAGATTATTGAGAGAACAGTGGCAAGTCAGAAGAAAGCCCCATTTGTAGACTTTTTGCCTTTATTAAAATGTTTTGGCACTGATATTTGTTTTTCCAGATATTTTACAGATGATTATCTAAAATAATATCATGGTGATGACAAACTTTTCTTTGTATACAGTTAGACGCTCTGTACCTTAACAGCTTTACCAGCCTTCTCCCGTACAATACACATCTTGTACATTTCACAGGCAACATTCCCCTAAAACATCATATCTTTGGCATAGGAATTTGACATCGTTCACTACAACTTCCTTTTCACTACCCAGATCTTGTCAAACCTCTTTCCATTCAAATGCCACCACCACTGGGAAGTGCTTTCTAAATCCCATGGCTAATTGCCCTTCTTTGTGCCTGGCACTGCATTTTAAATATCTGAAAACATAGTTTGCTTCCAACTTCTTGAGGTGGGAGCCCACATCTCTTTTATATTTGTAGTGATAGCACCAAGCATAGTTTTTGGATTAGATTTGACATTCACCCCTCACCTGTTAATTGACAGGAGTGTACTATTTGTTTGCCATATAATTTCTTATATTTGTTATTCAATATATTTTAGAAGTAAAATGGGTTTATGTTGCAAAGAAAGGTACTGTTCAGCACTGATGAACTAATATCCTTCGTTGTTCAAAAGAACTTCATATTTAGCAATGTCGATGAGCTAGGTGAAAGGGAAAGGAGCGTTGTTGAAGAAATTGATACGCATTGTATCACTGTGAGGACGAATAAAAAGTGCATTTGACAGGGTAAAGGAAACAGGAACGATGTAAGTGACAACAGGAGGCTGACAGGACACGAAACCAGCAGCTAATGGGTTGGCAGACTGATGCTGTTGATTCTAACATGATAGTGGATTGTTTATGGTTTGCGTTTGTGGTTCTGAGGAAACTTGACCAAAATTGTGAATTTGCTTTCTGTAGCTGTCTTGCTCTAATTTTAAAGATTATTTCATAAAAAAATTACAAACTCCTTTCTCTTCTAATTTGGAATCTTGTTTACACTGGAACCTGAATGCTGCAAAAATTCTGTCTCTTTGTCTTTCAAAGAATTAATTGGTTTTATGAATTTTTCTTTTTTGATGAGTCAATTATTAGACTATATGCTTTTATAGAGCACTAAGTTAGTGATAATTTTCTATATATATATAGAGAGAAAATATATGTATTCTATATTTTCTCTCTCTATATATATGCAGGAAAATCAGAAAAGTTTTACTTGGGCTGTAAATATTTTTGCTTGCAAGCTTTTCTCAGTTTTTGTTTTTTTGACTGTTGGATAATGTTTACCACATACAGGGTGAGGACAGTCACTTCTGTTGTCACCCAGATGTGAACAGTCTGAGCAGGTTATGAATAGTCATTACCAAAGATGAATCAAGAATATTTCTAGGCAATGAAGTTAGAGTAATTAACAAAACAAACAAAATGTCTGCTCATGATTTCAAGGATATAAACCATAAGAAATTCTTTCCTGGAAAGTAATGACAACAGAATGTTTTAAATAACACAAACCATGAAAAGTTGCTCAAGGCTTCAGAAACACAATTGTTGCATCTCAGCACCGTATGCCATGATTACATTTGTGGGTATAGACAGTTGGGACCAGTGATGGTCAAAGAGTACACAAACCTACTAGGAAAACAATCTCCCAAAACTCCAAGGTAGCTACCCCCCAGCCAAATGAAGGTAAATGAGGAAGACTACATAATTGGTCACGACGGCCCCTCCCTTACATACCAAAGGGAAGCTCTTCTTTTTTTTTTTTTTTTTTTTAAAGATTTTATTTATTTATTTTCAAAGAGGGGGGAATGGAAGGAGAAAGAGAGGGAAAGAAACATCAATGTGTGGTTGCCTCTCACATGGCCCGCACCAGGGACCTGGCCTGCAACCCAGGCATGTGCCCTAACTGGGAACGAAACCGGCGACCCCCTGGTTTGCAGCCCGCGCTCAATCCACTGAGCTACACCAGCCAGGCAGGGAAGATCTTCTTAGATGCGAAGGAAAGGTGGGTTGGAGGGGAGACTGCTGTAAGAATTAGGATGTGATTATAAATGACTTTGCCCAGATATTTTCTCCTTTTTGATGAAAACCACTCACCATGAGGTGAGGTATAGCTCATATAAAGGCAAAGTTAAGAAGAGTTCAGGCGTCTAATGGATAGAACATGATTAGTGGTAACAATCTCCAGTCCTGACTATTAGGTTGATTAAGGATTCATGATGCCTTTAGGATTCAAACATTATCCAACCAGGACTCTGTACAAAGTCAATACAAATATAGAAATAAAAAATAAACATATGTGTTATGTATACACACACATATTCTGGCCAAACATCAGTGAAAGTGTATGTAGGAGAAGGGTAAAGAAAGCTGTATAATTTTAAAATCTTCCTAAAAAGTTCTGATGTGCACCCAAGTTTAAGGAAAACTAAAGGAAATATAGGGGAAATAGGAGAAAATCTATAGTAAAGTAAGACTTCTAATTAAGGTTATTTTAGAAAAATAACTGTGAAAGTGACAAAAGGAAGTGAGGAAGAAGCAGGCCATTCAGTGTGATGGGAAGAACGAGAAATCAAGTAAGTGACCTACATTCAATTAATCTGAGGTTCACACTTTGTAACTGTAATTAAGTACAAGTCTCCCGATTTCTCTGAGTCTCACATTTCTTTTTGAAAAATGTACAAAATGATAGCTATTTGATAAAATTGGTAAAAATATTCTATGGAATAATATCTAAGACTGTACCTTAGTAATGGTAAATGACTCTTAAAATAGTTATTACCGTTGCTTTACAGTGTGAGAAAAATTAATTTTAGACAAATGACTTTGGAGATATAAGTCTTAGGCATAGGAGAATAAAAACTATAAAGGAAGAATAAAGAGGTTTCAACTAATATAAAACTGATACAATGGCATAAGTGTAAATGATAAAAATATGAAAGAAAGTTATTTTAAAAGTTATGCTAAAGATTAGTAAATATATCATGAATTATAGTTAATAATAGCTCTAAGATATTTGTTAATTTTTAAAAATTCAAAAAATAGTATAATTTCCTTAGGAATAATGAAGAAATTATATGAAGATTAAATATAAGGAAAGGGAATTTGTACCTTAATTTATTAAACATTTAAAGCAACAGTCACAAGCAAGCTAGATATGAATTAATTCAAGATCCCAAAATAGAATATATTACTTTTAAATCAACATGGGAGGCTCTTTCAAAGGGACAGAACATCCAGCCAACAGCTAGGAAAGTCATGATGATGAACATGGGGGTCGTTTCCTTCCAACTGATACTTAAAAACCTGGGAAGAGAAAAAGTACTCTAACTCAAGTCCATTTATAAATGATGTGATTTTATAACTGTTAACATTTTATATAACCAAGTTATGGCAGGTGAATATATTAAATGTAAGTGATAGTACTTATGAATTCATAAAAAATTCAGTACATATCTGCATTTTTATTTTCATTATATATGTTTTCTTCTATTTTTCCATTCTTCATTGCAGAAAATATTTAAATTATGAACATCCATCTTCAGACCATCCACCATTTTGGCCATAGTTCTCGGAGACAGTGCCTCTGTCTGTATCTTGTTCTCTGCATTTTCTCACACACACAAATGTGCACACAAGTTGTAGAGTAATATCTTTAGTAATATTACTAAAGATATTACTCTACAACTTGCTTTTTTAAAAGTCTTTAAAATCTTTCCATGCCATTATATATAAATCTGTTACATTTTTTTAAGATTTTATTTATTTATTTATTTTTAGAGAGAGGAGAAGGGAGGGAGAAAGAGAGGGAGAAACAGCAATGTATGGTTGCCTCTCACATGGCCCTCACGGGGACCTGGCCTGCAACCCAGGCATGTGCCCTGACTGGGAATTGAACCTGGACCCTTCGGTTCCCAGCCCGCACTCAATCCACTGAGCTACACCAGCCAGGGCATAAATCTGTTACATTTTTAAGTAGCTGCATAGGGTTCTATATTATGAATATATCATAATTTACCCATTTCTGTAACTCTGGATGTTAAGTTTGATCCAATTTACTCTATTGCAAAAAAGTCCTGTAGCACATTTGTATGTCCATCTTTAAGCATATCTGTGAGGTACATTTCTATAACACATATTCCTACAGGGAAATCATTGGGTCTAAGTATATACATTTTTAAAAAATGTTAGTCAGTACTAAAAGTACTCTTTAAAAGGACTTCAGGAATTTACATTATAATGTTAATGTTTACTAGCTAAGAATTATGTAAAACATCATTATTGCAACTGGATTTCAACATTACACAAGTAAATTCAATCTGACTTATGTATAATTATAAGGATGTATGGTTTATGCTAAGATTATATATTTTACATTTTTTGTATATCATACAAATTTTGCTGTCCATCAAGAAACTTCAGAAACTATCAGAAAGCTTAAGGACAAGTGCTTGGTATTTAAAAGCACACTGTATTAAAATTATAGCATGATTTTGTTTTAAGGATATTACTCTATGAAATATTCCTAGAAAAAATAATAGTAGAAAATTTTAGTTTCTTGAACTTGCAATCTGAGACAAAGAAACCCAAATCCAAATCCAATTAAATGTGGTCTTTTCACAATCGCTCTTGCAAAAAAGTTCATCTGAGACCATTAATGTGGGAAAGAGAGAGCAGTATCTTTTTTGTACTTGAAACAAATGTTCGATTATACGAATTGATTTTCTAAGTGAAATCATTTGTAGCATCTGTATATGATTACTCTTATTGACGTATGTATGTGTGTGACTGATACGTATTCCAAAGGAATTATAGATAACGGTGGTGAAATCTATGTAGTTTGTGGACAATTAGATAGGTCAGGTGAGAGGAAAATATATGTGAAAAATATATGTGAATATAACTTCAAATTTCTTTCCTTTGTGATTAGGAGAATAGTGATACTATGATTTGAAACACATTGACCTTCTTTAATCCTCATGAGGATGTTTATTGCTTTAAGTGAGGGACATAGGGAGGGAGAGAAGGAGTAAAGGAGAGGGGTGTGGAGAGAGAGAGAGAGAGACTGACTTCTATATGAGAAAGAAATGTTGATTGGTTGCCTTTCATAAATGCCTTTGGTAACCGAACCAGCAAACAATGTTCCCTGACCAGGGATTGAACCTGCAATTTTTGGCGCACTCAAACCAGCTGAGTAGAAACAATATATCTGATTTTATGTAATTTTAAAGATACTTTGGCCACCTTGCTTCTCAGAAGATGAACATCATATATGTAGATAACACAGAGGGTGTATAGAAACTGTCGTGACAGGTGTTACCAAAGATCTGTCAAGTAACATAAACAGGCTATTAGCATGTGTTTTGTGTGTTATATGCAATATATACTGAATTCTTACAATAAAGTGAGCTAGAGAAAAAGACATAGGGAACAGAAAATGCACTTTCATAGTGTATTTTTAAAAATCCATGCATAGGTGGACCTATATAATTCTAACCCTTGTTGTTTGAGGGTCAACTGTGTGACATTGTATGTACATGTGTGTATGAACGACTATGTGAAAGATACATGGATATATAGACTATTTTATTCCGTAATATATTTGCAGTCACTAAAATATAAATACATAAGCAAACAAATTATCCTGATGCCTCAGGACCATGCACAGTTTACATTGCAGTTTTCTGTAATTCTCAAGCTATGACCGCATATCCTAGAACTGCTCACAGTCCTTTTTGAGATAGATGACTTCAGAGCAGAGAGATTCCAAACAATGGAAATTTGCAAGTTTCTGTTTTCAGATCTTAGTTCTTTTACTGGCTTTCTGTTTCAAGGTTTCATGACTAACAAATTTGTTTGAATATCAGAATCACTGAACAGACTTAAAAATACAGGTTTTCAGGCCATGGTCCAGAAGTACCGAATTCAAATGTCCAGGAGTTGATCTGGTAATCTTTTTTTTTTTTTTAACATTTTTGAGGATTTTATTTATTGATTTTTAGAGAGAGGGGAAGAGTGAGAGGAAGAGAGGGAGAGAAACATCAATATGCGGTTGCCTCTTGCACACCCCATAAGCCCTGAGAATCAAACCAGTGACCCTTTGGTTTGCAGGCCAGCGCTCAATCCACTGAGCCACACCAGGCAGGGCTGGTCTGGCAATCTTTATAGCACTCAACCCAACTTCTGTCCTGATGATCAACTGCTCAGGATTACTTTCTGTGGGGTTTTCTTAAATCCAGTTCATTCTGTTTTCCTTTGAATGGACAGCTTTTAATTTTATTTTTGCCTTTGCGGATTTCTGTTACTAATTCCATTTTACTACCTGATTTAAGTTTCTTTAATATAACCACTTTTTTTTAAGGGAAATATTTCAATTTAATCTGGGGTGTTAAAGTGAAAATTAGAAAATATCATTGAATAAAGTTATATTCATTTAAGAAAAAAAAGAAATATGTTTCTATAAAAATTCTTTTATCTTCAAGTATTAGCCAATATTAGTGTCCTAATACAATTTGCAATCACTAGGCATCATATTACCAATCTAATAAGGGTTGAAATATTTTTTAAGGAAAGTGGGAAAATAATGATAAATTAAATTTGATTATAAGTGCACCTTAATTTATAAGATAAGTGTTTCTGAAAGATTGGCTGTTGAGATCATTTCTATTGACTAAATTATATGTTCTTATTGACATGGCTTGATCATTGCAAAAGCATGATTCTTAGAATGAGGTACAAAAGGGAATGTGGTCTTGAGGCTAAAGAAGAAAACAAACATAACTCCAATGTCAAATTATTTTTAAATCATATATTTAAATGTATATTATAGATGATAAAATAATAATACTTAAACAGGTCAAGAAATAGTGTACCCCAATCCCCATGCATGTAAGGTCTAAGTAAAGAAAATGAGAACTACAGGGAGAAACAGGCTAGCTAGAGCACGCTGTTGCTTCCTTCCTCTTGGGGTAATGCAGTACTATCTCTGTATCCCTAGTAACAATGGCCTTTTTAAATATTCCAAACTTAAAACAAATTTTAGCAATGATGCCTCAATTATTGTCTTGTACTATGAAATGTAAGACTATGATGATTAAGGAGATGTAGTTAGGAAAAGTGTTTCTAAAAGCTGGATTTTAAAAATGCATTTCCAGTAACCTAGGACGTTTTGTAATAAGTATTTTGATAAACATTAGTTTCTTGATGGTTAATTCTCTTTCAGTGAGGTCTGTCCAAACAGTTTCAGGATAATAACAGTTTGTGAAATCTCATTTTCTTTAGTTTTGAGCCTGAATTTTACAGTGTATAAACATTTGGTCTGACAGACTCTAAACTTCCAATGCATTAGAGTTATTTAATGGCCGCTAAATTCACCTTGTATCTTATTCAACATTCCTCACACAACCACCTAATGGATTACTTTTTCATTTGACATTCCTCTCTCCCAAGCAACTTAGGTAATTTGTCCACTGGAAGACCCTGTAAAACTCTGATTAAGTTCACAATAGCAGACGGTGGAATTCAGTCCTTCCCCAGCTACAGCAGGGCGTGAATAGAAAGCTGACTGAGTTACAAGGTGAACTGCATGTGTGTGTGTGACTCCAAAGGGGCTGTGACCTTGTGATGCAGATCACAGCAGTTTTCACACTCACTTCCTAAGATGTGAAATCCCTGAGAACATGATATTGGGTTAAAAGTCCTCCTCCTCCTCAGTCTCTTACATCTCTATTTAAAGTGTGAAGTTGCCTGTTCAATTAAAATGTGAGGTGCTGCTTCAGAAAACAAAAGAAAACAAAACTGGTTTTATTAAGGGAGTGAACAATTGGGGACAGCTGGAGACTGAGGGTGGTCAAGGACCACCTACGTTTTACCCTATTGTCACAGAGAAGCAAAGGAGTTATGGGCTGATGGGCCATTGGGGGTGGCGGTGGGGCAGGGAGACAGAGATGCCTAAATGAATAAGCAGAGCTTTATTCAACATTTGCACCCCTGCTTTCTTAGATGTTTGTTGCTGAATAGTAAATCTTTCACTCTGTTATGTTTTCTGTATTAAATTTGCCATGTTTATATTATCAGAAATCATAGATTATAGTCATAAATATCTAATGAATTCTAAGGTACTTATCTTTAAAGATAGAGATTTGGTTTCTAAATTTATCCTTTCTACATACTAAGATCATTCTAGGAGACTTTTAAAAAGTCTCCTTAAAAAAGAAAGTACTCATTTAAGAAAAGAAGGAAACATATTTCTAGCCAGGAGAAATCTTGTCATTTCCCTCCAGTGCAGCTCATCATAAAAGCTCTAAGGAAATAGTGTTTAAAATCAATTAACCAAGAAGGCCAAAATCAATTTAACGTGTTGGCTAATGTTTTACTAAAGTGAAGTCTCTTTTCTTTAAAAATGATTAATATCATTTAGGATTTGTTATTAGTGGTGTCACTTCTAAAAAGTGTGACCATTTGGGAATGAAAGGACCTTTGCATACACATACGGGATTGATGGGAAACACAGAAATTTAACGTGACATTAGTGAGTACATATTTTTCTTGCCTTTGATATTCTAAGAGAACACTCTGTTTTTACTCTCTTTGGAATGTCTTCTAAAAGGTCACTGAGGGATCAAAAATACTAAACCTATATCTACCCATAAATTAAAAAAAAAACAAAACTCTGAGCAAATTATATTCTAAGATGTTATTTCAAAATGTTAATATTAGGTAGAATTATACAAGTTAGATGAGGCTAAACAATATTGGCCTGTAATTTTCAAACCATTTTAATGGCTTATTTCTTATAAGAACTCTAATATATACAAAATATTTTTAAATTTAATCTTTACTGTATTTTTTCCATTACCCTTTAGTTCCCTTATTTCCCTTTCCCCCAGCAATCACTACACACTGTTGTCCACGTCCATGAGTCCTTTTCCTTTTTGTTCAATCCCTCCACCCCCTAACTGCTCCCCCATTTAACATGTGCCTGCTATGACTGAAGGAAGCAGTTATGTAAGGTGGGCCTACTGGATTTCTCCAGCTTCACAGTCTCCCAGCCCCAGGTTATAGCCCCCAGCTTGAAAACCAGACCTCTTACCTCACATGATATCTTACATTATCATAACAGCATATTGATACATTTAAATATAACTTTATGCATATCTGGTGACAATATATTTTTTCTTTCTTCTCCCTCCTTCCCCCCCTTCCTTCCTATCTCTCTTCTTTTGCTTCTCATTATCCACATGCTAATATGTTATTTTCACCCACGGAGTTTTACACTTTATATCAATTTGCTTCATCATCATGGTGCTACTGTGAATGAGATCCACACATAAATACACACACACATACACACACACACACACACACACACAAATGACTCCTAGCCACCTAAAACTACATCATGTTTATCTTTGTAAGTTCAACTCCTGGTAATAGTAATGTTAATACCAATAGTCATGGAACTGAGATAGTACCTTTATATACATTGGATCGAATCATATGAAATAGCCATTATTTAAATGTTTTAATTTACAGAAACATGTTCCTGTGATTTACTCTAATACCACTTGTAATACTTACAATAACCTTACAATGCAACTGTTAACTGTTATCTCCATTCTCTAGGTAAGGAAAGTAGGTTTATAGATGAGTTTTGTCCAAGGCCATACTTCCAGGACTATTAGGGTGGGTATTTGGCTAAACACATCTGTCTATATATCACGCTTTTTCTGTTGCACCAAGCTGCCTTGTGTGTTAGATCATTTGAATGCATAAGGAGAGCAAGTTTGTTCCAAGTGGAATGTAGTTCCATGGGTGTATAAATGTAGGCAATATTAATCTCAGGTAGACTACATTTGTTTATGAATTAAGCTAATATTCATATGTTATAATAATATTTACTAAAATTGTGATCAGTTATCAGGGTATTGATTGTCTAAGACGTCTTGGCTACCTCTTAAGCCAACAGCTATATCAGCTGTCAATCTTATTTAATTTACATAGCTCATATACACAACAATCTTACCTCATGTTATTATCAAACCAGATCTTTATTTTGTCTAGATTTTGAACTAAAATAAAAACATATTAGACCAAAAAACAACAAAGGAAGGCAATTAAAATGTGAGACTCTTTCTATAGAAATTGTATATAACTTCAGAAACAGTTAGGTGGAAAATAATCAGACCTTGTGTCAATGTTCTATCATCTTTTAAACAAAAAGGAAATGTGTTAAAACAAAACAACAGAAAGCCTTCTACTGCAAAAGGAAGTTAAAATAACTACATGGGGGAAGTAACACCAACTGATGAAGAGATTATTTGACCCCATCACAGATAACATCAAATGGCTATCAGGACCCAAGAAATTAAAGTATGTATAAAGTAGATTGGACATTTTTTTTTCATAATCATTACAGGGTGTTAGTTCATTAAAAGTATATAAGAGTTGTTTAAGCTGAAACAAATTGAGAAATTATTAACATTTTATTATATTTTGTCCTACCCTGAGAAAAAGGTTTTTAAGCCTCTTATATAAATCATTTACCTTTTTTTTAGAAGGGCAAGATTAAAAATGAGATACATCAGAAAGAAACATATACTGATGAAGGTTCTCATAGCATTTACTGTATTCTTTGCATGCCTTTAGTAAATAAATGTAATTACTTTTGTGTGAACACATAGCAGAAGGACTCTATTTTATGTTCAAATAGATGCTATGATTCACAGTTTTCTAAAAATAATTTTTCAATTACTTCCTGACTTTCACTCTAATTGATAATCAAAATACTACATGCAGAGGCTGCATCTTGAGACACTTGTTTTTTAAAAAACTAAATTAATAGAATGTTGACAGCCTAGTCCAAACCCTCCATATTGTCTTAATATAAAAAAGCTTTGAACATGCTATATATAGTAAAGGAAAGCTCTCATCAATTAAGAACAATATTTAAATATATGCAATTACTCTCATATATAAATTAAATATAGAGACTTTTTGTATATTATTTTTTTTTTAAGATTTCATCCACTTTATTTTTAGAGAGAGAGAGGAAGGGAGGGAGAAAAAGAGGGAGAGAAACAGCAATGTATGGTTGCCTCTCACATGGCCCTCACTGGGGACCTGGCCCGCAACCCAGGCATGTGCCCTGACCGGGAATCGAACCAGGACCCTCTGGTTCCCAGCCCGTGCTCAGTCCACTGAGCTACACCATCCAGGGCTAAATATAGAGACTTTTAAAAATGCAAAGTAATAGGATGTAAGGGTGATCCGGGCTGCATCTTTTGTCCTCTGCGACCATCACAGTTGACTCTGCTGTTCTAGACAATCAAGAAAAGATAGCCCACCTGCCTCTGACCCAGGTGCACATGTTCCTGTGTTTGTGGGCAGCCAAAAGGATATCCTTCCTCAATGGAATAACCTCCTTTCTTTTATGAGTGATCTAACATAGCAAAAAATCTCAAAAAGCTTAGGATGAATTTTAAATGAATGTTCCCAAAAACTAGTATTAAAAAAGAAGAAAAGTTCTCTGTGGCTTAAGACATCAGCAAATTCTTCATGAGCAGATGGGCCTTGAAGAAAACAGAAGGGAAAAGGTAAATAGAAAAGGTAAGAATGTGGATAAACTGGGAGGAAGTACTGGGGAGCAAGACATATCATGCAACCCAGGGTTCCAGTGCTGGGAATTAAAGCCTCGAAGCCTCTCACTAAAAAAAGTTGTGGGGGTTGCAGTGGTGGGAGAAACTCCTGGCCTCACAGGAGAGTTTGTTGGAGAGACTCACAGGGTCCTAGAATGTACACAAGCCCATGCACCCAGGAATAAGCACCAGAAGAGCCAAATTTGCTTGTGGGCAGCAGGGGAAGTGGCTGAAAGCTGGCCGAGAGCTAAGCAAGTGGCATTGCTCCCTCTCGGACTGCTCCCCCACATACAGCACCACTGTGCACCAATGTAGGTTGTCCAGCCCTGGTGAATACCTAAGGCTCCACTCCTTACTACATAACAGATGCACTGAGACAAAATATATATATATATATATATATATATATACACACACACACATATATACATATATACATATACATACATACACACACACATATATATATATATATATCCCAAATGAAAGAACAGATCAAAGCTCCAGAAAAAATACAACTAAGTGATGAAAAGATAGTTAACCTATCAGATGCAGAGTTCAAAACACTGGTAATCAGGATGCTCACAGACATGGTTGCGTATGGTCACAAAATAGACGAAAAAGTGAAGGCTAAGAAAAGTAAAATAAATAAAGATATACAGGGACCCAACAGTGATGGGAAGGAAACGAGAACTCAAATCAATGGTTTGGAGCAGAAGGAAGAAAGAAACCTTCAACTACAACAGAATGAAGAAACAAGAATTCAAAAAAAATGAGAAGAGACTCAAACCTCTGGGACAACTTTAAACATTCCAATCATAGAGGTGCCAGAAGGGGAAGAGGAAGCAAGAAATTGAAAACTTATTTGAAAACATAATGAAGGAGAACTTCCGTAAACTGGCAAAGGAAATAGACTTCCAGGAAGTCAGGGAAGCACAAAGAGTCCCAAAGCAGTTGGACCCAAGGAAGCACACACCAAGGCATATCATAATTACATTGCCCAAGATTAAAAATAAGGAAAGAATCTTAAAAGCAGCAAGAGAAAGAAGATAGTTACCAAAGGGTTCCCAAAAAACTAGTAGCTGATTTCTCAAAGAAACCTTGCAGGCAAGAAGAGGCTGGAAAGAAGCTTTCGAAGTCATGAAAGGCAAGGACCTATATCCAAGATGACTCTGCCCAGCAAAGCTATCATTTAGAATGGAAGGGCAGATAAAGTGCTTCCCAGATAAGGTCAAGTTAAAGGAGTTCGTCATCACAAAGCCCTTATTTTGTTAAATGTTAAAGAGACTTATTTAAGAAAAGGAAGTGATCAAAAATATGAACAGTAAAATGATGACAAACTCACAACTATCAACAACTGAACCACTCCCCAAAACAAGAACAAAAATGAACTAAGCAAACAACTAGAACAGGAATAGATTCACAGAAATAGAGATCACTTGGAGGGTTGTCAGTGGGGAGAGGGAGTGGGAAGAATAGGAGGAAAGGTACAGGGAATAAGAAACATAAATGGTCAGTACAAAATAGATAGGGTTAAGAATAGTATGGGAAATGGAGAAGCCAAAGAACTTCTATGTATGACCCATGGACATGAACTAAGGTGGGGGAGTGATGGTAGGAAGGGAGGTATAGGGCAGGGGGGAATAAAGGAGGGAAAAAATGGGACAACTGTAATAGCATAATCAATAAAATTATTTTTAAAAAGGATCCTCAAGCAAATAGGTCTTTCATTTTCAGGATTTTATCACTTTAAGAAACAAAACTATCAGGGCACATGCCTAGGTTGCAGGCCAGGTCCCCCGTGAGGACCATGTGAGAGGCAACCATACATTGCTGTTTCTCTCCCTCTCTGTCTCCCTCCCTTCCCCTGCTCTAAAAATAAATAAAAATAAAATCTTAAAAAAAAAAGACTAATGAGAGTATTTGGTTTCTATAAAATGATAATTCTACATTGCTTCTAAAAGTTAAAATTTTGGATCCTACATGCAGACAGATTTGGACTCAAACCACAACTCTGTCACTTCTAACTGGTTGATTTGATAATAGGATTAATGGTATTGGGGATTTGCTATTGAGAATGCAAAAGATCATCATCAAGTTTATTATGTAACATGTTTAGTATAGCAAACATAAAGCATACTCATTGATTCTGGTCATTATCACTTTCAATATATTGTTAGAATTATTAAAGGGACCTTGCTGTTTTCAAACAGTAGGAAGAGGAGTAATTATAAATAAATGAAAATTGAATAGGTTTTGGAAAAAAATAATTTAGATATTCACCTCATTCTATTAAAATAGAAAACACACCTTGATTTTTATAGCTAAATGTAAAAATAAAGCCACAAACAAAGCAGTAAAAACTGAGAACTGAATAATTTATGAAATATCTGGGTGGGAAAATTTTTCTATATTTAAAAGCATTAGTGAAATACACTGTTTTATTCACAGCTTGCAAGAGTGTAACTGTTTTCTGTTTTTCTCAGAGATGTTTCTGCAATGCATACTAAACTCTTTAAAAATGTTCATGCCCTTTGAGTCAGTAAGTCAGTTCATTTAAGCAAACACAAATTCTAATGAAGAAATAAAAAATGTGTGCAAAGACTTGTAGAAAACTATGTTCAAGTCAGTGTTGTTCATAAAAGGAGGGAGACAAAGAATAATCCTTAAAATAACCTAAATGTCCAATAATAAAGGGATATTAAACAAAGGTGGTATGCACATATTATATAACATCACAAGCCATATAAAACAGTGTTTATAAGTTTAATGACATAGGAAAGTTCTCTTTTTCAACACTAAGTAGAAGAAAAGCAGGGTGCAGAATCATAAATATTAAGCTTGCAAGTATAAAGAATATGTAGAGAAAAATGGAAATACATGAAAATATTAAGTGTTTATTCCTTGAATGTTGAAATTATAAACTGTATGAATTTTGTTCTTTATATTTTTTCAGTATTTAAACACTTTCTATAATTAACAGAAAAACCTACTTAACAAAGACAACTTGTATATTAACACGTTTTCAATTGTGGTAAAGTATACCATAAAGTAAAATTAAATAATTGTAGCATAACATGAAATTTGCCACTGTAACCATTTTTATTTATACAGTTCCGTGTGTGCAGTGCATTCACATTGCAGTGCAACGGTCATCACCATCCGTCTCCAGAACTTCCTCATGTCCAAACGGACACTCCGTGCCCATTAAACAATAATCTCCGTTCTCCCCTCCCCTCGGCCCCTGGCAACCACTTACTGTCTTCATAAATTGGACTACCATAGGAGCCTGATACAGTGGGATCATAGTGTTAAGTCTTTTTGTGACTGGCTTGAGAATTAATCTTTTTGCAAACCTTTTTTTTCCTCTCCAGGAAAGTAATAGAGAGTTAACAAAATAGTGGTAAGAAAATAAAGTCATAAGCAGTCAAAAGGGCTCCAAGAGATCTTTAAAAATGCAGTTATATAAAATAATTTGAATAACCATTTGTATGTCAAAGGTTTTAGTAATTTTAGAGTTCAAGGACTGTAGGCACTTTTGAAAGGATACAGCCTCTTAGTGACACGCATGAAAAGAAATTACTCCCCTATCAACATAGAATTATTTTAAGACACTTCTTTCAAACATAAAACTAGACAGAAACAATAAAAATCTGCCTATACTAGTGAAATTCTCATGTCAAAGTACTGGCTTCTCATTATAATGAGGGTGTTATCTGAGACATCTACAGCGAAAACAGCTTTTAGAAATATTCTGATTGTACTTAAATTACTATATATATATGTGTGTATATATATATATATATATATATATATATAGAGAGAGAGAGAGAGAGAGAGAGAGAGAGGGAGAGAGACTCAATAAAAGAGTCATATCTGTATTTTTAAAAATTAAGACTATCTACAGTATGTTTTATAGTTACAGTTAGCCACCTTAATTTAGCTGCTTGAAGTACAATAATGTGGTACTTAAAATGACATTCTCTTCAGGTCTAATAATTCAGATTCTCTGTTTGTCATGCACATGTATTACAAATATACACACAAAGGTTAGTTCTACATAGAGGAAACATACCAACTGCCACGGATGCATTCAGTTGTCATGAGTTCTCAGCCTTGCTCCCAAAGTGCCTCTCTACAGTTTGGCTTAGCACATCTCGACCCAGTTAAACTTCTTAGTTTAACCCAGGCAGAAAATCGTGTGAATATTTCAGCACAGATTGAATTATTATCTGAGAAATCCTTATGAGGGCATCAGAAGTAAGAGGACATGAGAAAGGTAAGTTTGAGTCTCAGGGACATCAGATGGAAAGGTCTTAAGCCCTACATTCTTATTGTTTTGAATGTTAGTTTTGATACAGAAACTGGTCTAGCATTGAGTGAAACTGTATGGAAAGTGAGGCAATGAAACAGGTACCTGTATAGAGGCGAACAGGGATCAGCAAAGCAGGGAGTGGCAACAGCTACAAAAGAAACTGTGTATTCCATTAACACAAGCATATACAGTGCTATGACCCAGTGTACAAGAAAATAGAATGCTTAAAGTAAAAGCTGACATGGGATTTGTAGACTCTAGCTATACTGAGAGGTGGAAACTCTGAAGTCTTTGCTGAGGGAATAACTAAGAGTGGGAGATGTAGAGACTTTATACCTACCAGTTGTCAGGGATTGTGTTTTGAATAAAAATGAAGCAAAAGAAGAGAGAAAAGAAATTTGAAATTTGCTTTTATAACATATATCTTAGTGTCACCATTTTGGAACATTTTCATATAACTATTGTTCCAAAAATTCACATCTTCCTCTAGAATTCGTGACTTAATGCCATATCGGGAAAGGAAAAGACAGGATTTGGGATACACGAATAGCAGAAAGTGAGGACATTGAAGCAGTAGTGACATGACCACTAGTTTGACCTTTTCTTGTTTTTTCTTTTTTTTTCCTCTTGGACTTTTTTGAAAAGACAGAAGGTCTGTCCTTTGACAGTAAATTAATTTAGTGTGCCTTCTTTAAAAGGCAGGAGACAGGGTGGCTAGCTTGTCTCTTGAGAATGTTTCATTGTCATGTGGAAAGGAAGTGGCTGTAAACCTCTGTTATAAAGTATTTTACTCTAATGAAAAAATTCTTTCAATTTTTGTTATTAAATGTTTTAGGTCAATTAATGTCATTTGCATTCCAACTCTTAGTTATTATTTTGGGCTTGTCTTTACTAATGATTGCTTAAATCTGCCATCAGCACGCAAGACTCCTCCAAAATTGTTTCTTTATATTTAGGGTTCCATTAGGATGTTGCGCCTTGAAAACAAAATATAATCAAATGTGTCCCAAGTGACATCCATAATTGAATTTGTAAAAGTTTTCCAGTTTGCTTGGTGTAACAAATTCAAATACAAATTTCTTTCTAAGGGTAAAATCAAAGTAATGTCCTGTAGGGACTTGGAAATTTAGTTAACATGATAACTAACAAAAGTTTCTGAAAGAAGAGACAAATTGCTCCCTAGTGAACATAAAAGAGAATGACATAAGGTTAGACAAAAGATTCATGATTTAAGTGAAGTTCTTTTGAAATGCAAACAACCTCCGGAATCTTCACAGCTGTCTTAGGGGAAATCTCTTGGGTGGCGTCGTTTTTTGCGGCGGGTGTTTCAGAATGGCTGGTTCGGTGCTCCTGGCAAGTATTGCAGACGCAGTGTTTCGGGATTAATGTCTAGGAATCTCAGTAGCACCCACGGACGATGGCCTCATACATCTATCTCTTCACTCCTCGAGAAACATTTTCCTTGCTGCTGCTTTTAGCTTGATGTTTTGCAGTTTTGTTGAGAGGCACCTGATAAGCAAGTAGCCTCCATAGTACCTCCGGGTGGACACAGTCCTGCTATTAGCAGCTCAGTGTTTCGATGTATTTATTTTAAAACTTGGCTTCATCAGGATTGCCACAATCACCATCAAACCAACAGTCAGAGAAATGTTCATCGTAAAGAGATACCCTGATGACAGAGACACGTACGCTCATAGTGCATTTAAATCTCTGTTCCTTGTTTTAATCAGGAGATTTTACTGTAGTTTTCTTTAGTCCTATTGATTTGTAATAATACAACTCTGTGGGACCCCATAATATCCAGGGCTAAATTCTAACCTTTATGATATCCATATCTTTATCATTATAAGCTGTGCCTTACCAGGGATGCTAGAATCTTCTTTTATTTTAATAGGGTGTTGTGGTTGATATTGGAATAAGGCAGGTACATTATTCATTTGTAATGGAACAGATGAACCGGCTACCAGGAATGACCACAACTTTCCATTCTACACTTGGCCCTGAAGAGAAACTGCTAATGCGCTGACAGCCGCACGTAAATACAAGCATAATGGATTAGACCAGATGTGCCAGTGAAGAACTAGCAAAATAAACACCACTACATATCCCAGCTTCCAAAGCAACTTTATTTTCCAGAATCTGAAACATGAAGTAGTGATTCTTTAACTGCAAAGGGCTCAGGCCCGATTGTTGATACAAGAGCTTAAATCCTTGGCAATGTCTTGCATATGAGCAAAATACGTAATAGAATGTAATAGAATGAGTAATAGAGAGTTATAGAATGTCTGTTTTCAGGGAGTTTGTAGAAGTCACTTGTCCAGCTCATTCATTTTACAGATGAAGGATTAAAATCCAAAGAGGCAAGGTGTGTTTAGGAGGCAGATGTTATTCCTTTTGTAGCCTGGTTTGTAACAGCACTCAATAAAAATTTGTTAGGTGCATTGAACAAATGCATCACTTTTTCCCCCAATCTTTATTCCATCCACTGAGGATTTCTATGTCTAAGAGACCTTTTCAGAAATAGGTGCAGGCATTTTAATGAAGATAATGTATTTAGGTGTTTGTCTTTGGCATAAAAGCTGCTGTTATAAAGCAACCTTTTTTTAGGGAGGGTTAATGGACTTGTAACTGAAAGAATACAGTCCTACTGCTACTTATCAAGCATTCAGATACCAAGCTAAATTACATCAGCAGTGAAAAGTCATGTAGCTCAAACATCAATTCCAATTTAAAAGCGTTTCTGGAGACAAGGCAAATATAATTCTATTCTTCAGTTGAGACAGTACTATTTCAAGGAAAATTAATATAGAAGTCTGACAAACAGTGATGTTAACAATCCCTTATATGTCTTTCGGATGACAACAGTGATGACAGCATCATATTACAAAAAGAAATCTCAGTCCGAGGGAAGCAGGTAGGAAGAATCTCCCTGAAGCCCCGAATGCAGTTAGGTCCATGTCAGCCCGATGGTCTGAACACTCAGGAAGTGCCATCCCCAGTGAGGTTGGCATTGTGCATGTGAGGGGGGCTGATACCGAATCGCTGAAGGAACAATTACTGGCAAAGTTCAACAAGACATGCACAAACGTGACTACTTTGGGCACTCGAGAAGGCATGTGTAGCAGGAAAAGTAAATTGGACGATAAATGCAAAACCAAAATCTGAGTAGGACATTGTACATGACACTCATTGTGTTGCTTTAACTCCTTTAATCTGTATGATGGGAACCATGTGAAAATAAATCTGTGTCACATTTATATCAACGAGGTACCTTATTGAGCCGTAACAGTTAGTAGAGTCCTCTAAGAATTGGCACTAGCTTGAGGACCACGGAGGGTCAATCTCAGAACTCCAGCAAGAGGAACAGTCAAGTGCTGCTCTCTGACCCACTTAGCATATTTCCTCAAGTGGGGGTGGGAGGAATTACAGCTAAAGTGGCTCAAAAGTCCTCGTGGTATGAACAAATGAGGCCACGTCTTAGTTTTCTTACAAGACAGAAGTGAAGTGGGTAGAAGAAAATCAGAAAGAATACTTGATGAGAGCTACAAAGAGAACTGTGAAGCCCAAAGCATATGGAATCCCTTGTCTTTCTCTAGCTTTTGTTTCAGCGAAACCAAACTTAGTCAACTCTCCCCTGGACTTCCTCGCTCTCCTGCTCCCTCTCCTCCCACCTGTTTTCCTTTTCTTCTCTTCCATTTTCTTTATTCTTTCTCATGTCTGATTGAAGCAGACAAGGAACTGCTCCTGATAGCCCCTTGTTCACTAGTTGCTAACAGTTTTCTCAAGTTAAAAACTTCTACACACCCCCTCTATAGCCAGAAAACAATGATTAGTGTTTCAATTACTTAACATGATTTAGTGGAAATAAAATGGCTTCTGATGTCAATCAGGCCTCAGCATGCTGATTTATTTTTGTATTCTTTTGTTGAAGTTACTTTACTTCTCAGAACCTTAATATTCTGTTGTTCATATTTTTTTTATCTTCTTTGATCCATTTTAAGTCCTCCAAAAGCTTAATAAAACTATGACACCCTTGCCTACTTATTTTCTGGTTCTATGCATCTGCAGCTTCCCACTTTCTTCCAACTCTGGCTCCATGTTACCATGCATGGGCCTGAATGTTCATGAATGTTTTCATACTTTTCAAAGATTTCTAATATCTAACATTATGATTTTCTTACTTTGGTGACAGTAAGACAATTGACCATTTCTTTCTTCTTTCCCGTACCTCCCTTTCACACTGAGGCTTTGGCGCAACACATAGCACTGAGTACATCTGTGTATGAATTTTGTTGAAGATGTTGGTCTTGACTTCATGCATGTTCCTCATTTTAAATATAGCTTGTGATACATTTTGATATTTTATTGTTCTATTGTTTATTTTTTAAATTATGTTTATTCTATTCATTTCAATCTTTGTTCTGGATGTTGCTTTAGAAAGAAAGTAACACACTGAGGGAGTTATTTTTTTAACTTAATGTAAGAGGCCCGGCGTCTTGTGTGTGTGTCCCTGCTTGTCAACGTTTATAATTATAGCTCTTGTTGGGGTTCTGGTACATGTTAAAAAAGTTGCCAAGGTAGGTCAAATGCTCAGTAATTTGGGGAGCTTCTAAGTTAAGAGAGTATTTTAATTGAATGAAGAGAACTGTTTGGAAAATGAACTAATAATGTAACCAAGCAGATGGGCCCATTCACGTGGCACCTTGGTGTATGACCCAACAATTAATGTGGAAAGTAACGGAAGTTTATTTACAATATTCCAGCCTTGGGGGGCACTCAAAGCACTTCAGCTTGGAGCCCTTCTTTCCCATGAGACACAGCTCTTCCCTTGTTCCCCAAAAGGCTGTAAGCCAAAAGCAAATCCAATAGTTTCCCACATTCTTATCTTAAGCCCGCCGAGCAGTTAGTTCTCCAGTCCGTCTGGAAGGTACCAAAGTCACCGTCCTCATACAGCAGCTCACTTCTTCAGGATTTGGGGTACATCGTCATCAGCCTGTATAATAGTCCAGAAGAGCATGTACCGTGGTGCACCGGATCATGGTGAAGTCCAGGAAAGACACAAGTCCCAAGAGTCTACATAAAGTCCAGGTCTGGGACAGCAGGGCAGCAGGTCAGTGTCTTGCGAGGAGGATTCTTGATGGCTTAGGAGTCATCTAGAGCAGGCATGATCAAAGCAGCATGCCTGCTTTCTTACTCGCCAACAGTGGGCCAGCTCCTACAGCCCACATGGCTCCTCACTCACTACCGGCAGCCTGCCGGAAGCTACCTTCACTACCAGCTAGATCATAGCTCTTCCTTCTTTCCTCACTCCTCTTCCCTCACTCTGGGCCTCATAATAGGCTGGAGGGGGACCTTGTACACCCTTTCAAACTGCATGGCCAAATCCCTCATGGCTGCCTGCCTTTAGTTTAAAGCCTTACCAAGACCGTCCTACATGAACTCATCTCTGACTCCTCCCACAACGAGCTACATTTGCCAGTTTTCTGTATAGTTTACAGTTTACATTTATTCAGCTGCCATCCCCAATCAGGGCAAGAGTGACTCAGTAATCCAAAGGGACTACCCCACTGGCTACATCACAAGTTAGGATATATCCTGAAAATTACACCCACCTTGCCCTGAGGTGGTAGCACAGCTATTATTTTGCCTTTGTTATGAAAAGTATCTTAAGCCATATTGTCTGCTCCTCCTAACCCCAACCAAGGGCTACGGGGGCCCTCAATCTACACCCCATTTCAATAACATAGAAATTAAGATTTGGCTAACTCTATTCTTCATTTTAAAATAGGAAAGCTGTAAAAAGATGAGAGTAAAGCCCTCTTGTTCTCTTAGGCTACATGAAATAAATCAACACAGGAAACAAGTCTTCTATTTACTGCCATCGGCATTGTGTATATCTGGTTTTATGATCACTTTTACTATATTTTGCAATAATCATTCTGTAAAAACCATCAATAAAACCAGGACTGAATATTTTATTTAATATTTTCATGTAGAGAGCTTAGTATTTAGTATTTCTTCAAATGTTTTCATGGTATAGAGTTATTTTTATATTTTGATATGATTCTAACTATACAAAGAGTTTAAAATATGCAAATATGTATATAATTAAATTTTAATCAGAAATGGCTGGCAGTAGCAATAACAATTAACAAAATATTATCTAAATTCTAAAATTGTCTAGGTTAAATTAATATAAATTTTAAAAGACTAACGTAGGATAAGGTAAGGTAAGGTATTATTAATGTAAAATGACCTCTTATCACTGAACTATAGAATAGGATTATAATGAATGATTTTAAAGATACCATGCCATTCTGAAATTTTGAAATAGGTCTTTTAAAGTTTTTAAATTTTAATTTTTCTCTTAGTTTTTTCTTTGTATTCAGATATGCTTGTATCTGTGTGTATGGACATATATGATAACACTTTGATTTAAATAGATTTAAAATGAATATTACCATTTTCACCCAAGGCTTCTACTAATTTATCATTTGTCTAATTGGCTTTTAATAAATTAAAAGTTATTTTCCCATCTTGATTTAAAACAAGCAATGAATATATTAATTTTCTAGGGCTGCCATGGAAAAGTGCCACAAACTTAGCGACAGAAATGTCTTTTCTCACCATTCTAGAGGCTGGAAACGCTAGGTGTTGGAGGGCCACGCCCCCTCGGAAGGCACCAGGGAAGCTCCTTTCCAGCCTCCTTCAGGCCCTGTGGCCCCGCCCATTCCTTGGATTTTGGTGGCAGGACTCCAGTTTCTACTGTCTTCACATAGCTGTTGTTTCCATTTGGCTTCAATGTCTGTGTCCAAATTTCATTCTTCTTATAAGGACACTAGTCATTGGCATAGGGTCCATCCTGATCTACTATAGACTTGTTTTAACTCTATTACATTTGCACAGACCCTGATTCCAAATCAGGTCACGAGCTGAGGTGCTTGGTGAACAGGAATTTGGGGGACACTACTCACCTAGTACATGTAATAATCATTCTGATTTTTCTTGTTAGCCGGCAATAACCCATATTGTCATAATAAATTTAAATAATTCCTCCCCAAAGCAAATAAGTATACAGGAAGTAGATATGTGGGTGAGTATATATAGCTGGTCAACAAATATTTTCAGCTTTGTACCATCCATGAAGTGGCAGCGGGGTGGGTCTTGTGTCTTGCTTTGGTAATGAAATATCAGAAATAATGTCTTTTGTTTCCAGCTAAAGGATGTAACAGCTGTATTCTGACTTTCCATTTGCTCAGAAAGTGAGCGCATCAGCACCCGAGGCCCTGGAATGAGGATGGCGTGGAGCGGAGTGCCAGCAGACACACAGCGTAATAAGAATAACCCTTCTTGCTTGAGATGTGGGAATTGTTTGTATTTGTAAAATGTGTACTCTCAGTGGGCATGATGCGAAATTGGTTCTTGGGGGCAAAAAGAATACATACTTTTTTAATGTATAAAATCCATACATATATCCAGTATATAAACAAATATACAGTATCTCAGGTATTCAAATTGAATGGGGATGTGATTAGGACAAAAATGTCTGAAAATGCTCCTCAGGGAGTGACAATAAAAACAACAACAACTTAGAGAAATTCTGCAGTAAAATAAACCTAGTTTATCCTGGATGATACCATAGGCTTTGTTGACATGGCATTAGAGTCTCAGCTTCAAATTATGACACTTTCAAAGTTTTGTCATCAATTTGAGTTTTCATGAACTACTCTGTGGGGTTAAAAATAATACCACCCTGATATGCCTTGTGATAATTAAGACCATTAATATAAAGTTTTATTGCCATGCTTTCCACATAATTGTTTTTAAAAGTTAGATATTATAATACTCATCATGGATTAATGTCCTGTGAAGAAATAACATTTCCATTTAAACCTTAGGCAATATTCAGAGTAACTGATTATATTTGTCAGAAAAGGCTAAGTGCTAAAACAAAGAACAATAAGACTTCTATAATTTAACACATTACAAGTTATTTATTGCCTAACTCACAGTCTAAAGTATTTGGGAGAGAGCAAGATAATCTGCTCTACACGTTCACTCTAGGACTCGTTGATTCCATCTGGTGGCTTGGTGTTTTCTACACAAGTTAGCTTCCCAGTGAATGAGAGAACAGTCAGAGCACTGGGATGACTGGGAGGTATCTTAGAAACCAGACCTAAGTGCCTGCACTTCATTGGCCAGGTCTCAGTATGATCTAATCTAATGCAGGGAAGGCTGGGAAGTTTGGCTCAACTCTGGAAAAAAGAAAGAAAATGATTTTAGGTTATCATATAGCTTGGCTTTGTCATCATGGTGGAGATTTCATAAGCACACTCCAACCACCCAAGGGTTGGAAACCAATTAAAATGTACCATGTGCCAAGTTCTTTAAATGTATCACCCAAAAAACCCTTCTGAGCAAGCACTATTATCTTATGGTTGAAGCAATTGCTATGATCACATTATAAGTGGTGGAACCAAGATTAGAATCCAGATCTACTTGATCCTGAGCTCTAGTTCTTAGCTAGTATGCTCCATAATTTCCTCATGAGTCACTTGTTTATTATTCCATCTGTGGGCAGATATAATGAAGTAGGAATGCTACTTCCCAGTTAGAGTGGAGAAACTAAAAATTTTCTGATCGCAGCTGAATGGTTTACTTAATAATGTCATAAGATCCCTGGAAGTCTTTAAAATAAGTTTTCATCTCTTTTTGATAATTCAAACATGATTCGGAATGAAGGCTGGAAAATAAATCACCAGAACCCCCATAAATGTTCCCATAGCTTTGAGATATAATGTCTTTTTAATGTGTGTGTTTGGTGAGAAGAGAAGGGAGAAACAAAATGATAGGTAAGTAACAACCTGGACTTAAGCCAGCTGTAGAGACAAGACAAAAAATTAAAAATCCCTCAATGCTCATAATGCTGCATAATTTTCATTGACCGCATCTATATCAATCAGTACCTCCAATACTCATTTTGCCAAATTGCTAAAGGAATCGTCACAAATGAGTAGTCTTAGGAAAATGATAAATTAAAAGATGGAGATTTGGTGAAACTTTTCACTCATTGCTAAAAAACCATAAATTAATTTTATGCTCTGTATATCTTAGGTACAATGTATGTATATTTACATTATATTCCTACTGAACATAAGGAAGTAGTCACTAAAATAAATGTTAAAAATAAAAACAAGCCAATGAATGAAATAGGGAGACTGTACAACTTGTATCTAATCATCAAAAACTGCACTAGAATTTCTCGATCTAAACCATGTGGTCTCTTGATTCTTTACATTAGTATTAGCATATAATAAAAAAGGCAAAATTACCCAGAGAACAAAAACCACTTATTCCTTTATTCCTTTTTGTGAAGTAAAAGATAAATCAGTAGAACCTGCTTAAGAAACAGACTAGCCCTGGCTGGTGTAGCTCAGTGGATTGAGCGTGGGCTGTGAACCAAAGGGTTGCAGGTTCAATTCCCAGTCAGGGTACATGCCTGGGTTACAGGCCAGGCCCCCAGGTGAGCCACGTGAGATACAACCACACATTGATGTTTCTCCCCATCTCTTTCTCCCTCCATTCCCTTCTAAAAATAAATAAATAAAATCTTAAAAAAAAAAGAAACAGACTAATGGTCTAAGTTGAAATATTTTGATATGAAGTATTTTATGTTATATTATTTTTTTCATTTACAGATTTGTCTATTAACTTGGACCATGGTGATTTCTTCAATATATTTTATTTTATTACATAAGGTAGACAATGAACATTTATGTTTCTCAGTTTTAAGCAAAATTATATTACCTAGACACCCTACTGGTATGTAACAACTAAAAAAAAAAAAGTATTTGTTGTAAAAAACTTCAAGTACTCCACGAGCAGTCAGAAGTTATTTTATCAGGCAGAAATAAGATCATTTGGGTATTGGAAGAAAATCAGAATCTGCTCCCAAACAAATTAGTTCTTCTGTCTCATAGAACACAAGCAGTTTCAATTGGATTACATGTGCCCTTCGATTAATCCCATGGTATTATTGTAAAGGAGAATAAGCAACTTCTTTTTACTTTGAAGAATCTTTTATTAAATACTATGTCAAAAAGTAACTCAGTGAGCTGATAAATTTAAAAATATGGGACCAATAGATATAATGAAACTTCCTGAATCTTGACAATCCCTATGTTTAATAACAAAAATTCTGTTTTGGATTAAAAAAAAACTTCCTATTAGGATTAGCAAATGTGTTCCTAAAATTCAATTATACAGAGCCCAGATTGAAGTAGATGGCCTAGGAATAGCTTGGAAAAGAATCAAAGGATTTTCTTGGGTTCATGAATTATATTGTAAAAATAGGAAAAAGTACGTTATTTAACATCATTGAAATTAGGCTATATATTAAAATAAGAACATGAAAGCTTTAAATAGAGATAATGAAATAATGAGCAGAAAAAGACCATGCACACATATAAAGCCTAGCCTGTCATAGATAGAATTGTACTTGTAGATAATATGTATTTTTGTGATGTTGACCACTTTGCTTACTTTTTAAAAATACTTTCTTAATCTACATGAGAGAATATCTTCCTTGCCAGAGCCACTTTTTAACTACGTCAGAGGTTGAAGTTTCCTTCATCAACAAGATGAAAGTAGCAGGGAATGGACAACCTCAGGATGAGGAGTACTGATGAAGATAAAAATCTCACCAGTGAACTCTGGGCTACCTTTAGGTGGTTTATAAAAATTCCAAGTTGTAAGGCATATACACAAGGAAAAACTGTGCCTAAATATTATTACTTACTATAGCTTTTGATTTATCCAAAAGCTCTGTTAACTTTGAAAGTATCATTGAACTTTTCAATCAAGTTATACAATAATTTTCAAACTAATTTTTTTAATAATTCTTTTTTTTAAGATTTTTTAAATTTTTACTTATTTTTAGAGAGAGGGGAAGGGAAGGAGAAAGAGAGGGAGCGAAACAGCAATGTATGGTTGCCTCTCACATGGCCCTCCCGGGGACCTGGCCCACAACCCAGGCATGTGCCCTGACTGGGAATCGAACCAGGACCGCCTGGTTCCCAGCCCACGCTCAATCCACTGAGCTACACCAGCCAGGGTATTTTCAAACTAATTTTAAGAAGAAAAAATCCTTTTCTTGACCACAAGTGATGGAATTTGACAGATAACACTTTATTTTTGTGACATATTGCTAAGTTTTCATCAACTTAAATCTCAGATCTCTAAATGAAACATTTTAATAATTCCATGTAATGTACCAAAAGTGCTAAGCATAGATAGATACATTTGTAGTCATAATTATTACATAGAGAGAAGTATTAATGAATCCTTGGAAAATAATTGATTGAAATCAGATACTTAGAACATGTTTCAGACAAACAATATGCAATTTATCTTGGCTCCCTCAAATCATTTTTGGAACAAAGTGGAGTGTAATTAAAAACAAAACAAAACAAAACCACCTAGGAGCAAATGAATCACCCTCCTCTAATCTGGATTTTTAATGCTTCACTTGTTTTAATTGTCCAGTGTCCATTTGTGGGTAATAATCCATACATTTCACCTACATGTTTTTTTCTGTACAATATGGTAAGACAATCTCATATAGGAAAATTCAAATTGAACCGATAATAAATGGTGATATTTTGGCTTGAAAAAGATTCTTCAATTTTGAAAACAAAAAAGGATCACATATTTCTGTATATTCTGGTTTTTCAGGGTTTTGCTTAAATTGATCAATCAAAGCAATTTATTAAAGTGTTACATTATTTCTACAAGGTAGCCTGACATTTAGGAGCACAGATTATATAGTCAGATTAATATTCAAAGGAAGATTGCACCTTTCATTAGCTTGAGTTAGATGTCTAACTTTGTTTTCTCATCTGTACAATGGAAATAGCATTAACTACATAAGGCTCTTACAGGAATTAAGTAATATAATGAATTTTTAAAAATCGGAACAATACCTGACACATAGCAAATGCTTACTACATTGTAGTAGATATTAAAATCATCATGGACCAAATACTTGATTTGCCTATATATACCACTTGCAATTATAATTATAAGGACAGCATGTTGAAAAGAGTAAAAATGATGGACCAGGGTTTTTCATTTTATGCTACATCCTTGGGGAGCTGATATGGAAAAGAAATATTTGATATTTTATGTCACATATTGTGAAGACTGCAGCTGAGTATTTCATGGGTCTCCAGGAATGCCAACTCAGAAGTTCAGTCACAAAGAAGGCCATTTGCTCACCTTCCCCAAATTAGAGTTAATTATAGTCTCTTCCACACAGTTTTCTTTAGATGCATTGAAATATATATTTATCTGGTAGGCACATTTTGAGCACATAATAATACCATTCCAAGTCTTACATAAAAAAGAGCTTACTGTAGATTTCCATGTACATTTCTCTATTCAACAGCTTGTTTAAGGAAGACAAAACAATTTATATTTTGAAAGATACAGCCAAATGACTCTTTAATTTTACATTCCAAAACCTTCTGATTTGGTAGTGGTGAGGCTGTTCTAAGCTATTTCTGGCTTTTTGTCTTAATGAAAACTTAAAAAAAACTATTTAAGCTAAAAAACTGCTACAATGGAATTTGCAACTTCCACTAGAATGTTCAGGCATTAAAGATTTTCCTCTAAGAAAACTCAGAGAAATACATTTCCTTCACAAACGACTGAGCTCACTAAAGGTGTGTTCAATTTTGTTAAAAAGTGCATGTTTTTTTTTAATACAAATCTTATCAAATCTCTCAGAAGGTGCTGTCCCTTCTCCTAGGACTTAATACCCTTATCACATTTCCACGGACTCACCGTGACTGTTACTGTTGCTGACTTAGTGAGAGTTCTGGTCATATCCAATGAGACTTTGTTACAAAGTATTATTTTTAAACATAATTTCTGAACATATCGTACAGGAAACCAGAGAACATAGCCTCCCCAGATATCTTTGTAATATATCTTACTATATAATGTAGGGAATGAAGTGGCGGTGTGGAAAGGTGGCACCAGATCAAAATCAGTGGTGTGCTTTGTTATTTCTAAAAGGTAAAATAATCATTAATGCAAAACAATAATGCTTGGTCCAAGATGCCAAGTAAATAGCATAAACAAAGAGCTGTCTCTTAACTACACTTTTACTCTTTATGAAGTCATTTGTCATACTCTACACAAGGACAACTTCCTGTGAGCTATGAGGCAGCGTTTTTCTGCCCCAAGACAGCAGCAGTTGGTAGGCCATTCTCCTCCAACCTATTGGCCCCGCTTCCTGCACGATACAACCCTTTCTCTCCCTGAGTGATTTTATAGATCACTTAAGGAAAGGGTCTACAGATGGTGAATTTAACAAGTAGAAAATTGCATCTCTCTCTTGTCCCTTAAATGAAAAACCATGAAAAATCTCTCCCAGGTGAAATGTTCCAATATCTTCCTTTCTGAGATCTATCTTAAAATTAAAGATTTAGAGACAGACTCATAGGTAAGAGATCAGACTCAGCTGGGGGAGTGGGTTGGGGGATGTGGAGGGATTGAGCAGAAAGAAAAAAGAGAGAACTCATAGACGTGGACAGCAGTGTGGTGACTGCAATGGCAGGTGGTGGGTGAGGGTGGAAGAGAGTCTAAGGGGGAAAAATGGTGATGGAGAAAATTAAAGTGTTTTAAGTCTATACAATTTGTTGATTTCTGCATTATTTTATTAGGGAGACTCTATTTTCAGAATATTTTTTATTTCACACATATAAGGAAATTTGACTGACGGAGAGATTGGTGTGGTGGTGCTATATTATTAAAGGGATAAGGTAGACTTTGTAATCCTTGAATTTAAACCTAGACAGAATATTTAAAATGAAAGCATTAAATAATTGTCAATATTTTCCAGTATTAAAGATAAATAAGAAAAATTTTATTCCAATGAATTTTGTTTTTTCCTGAGACTATGGTATTAACGTAAACTTGGCCCTTTGAAGAAAAAATAAAGCACATAAACTTTAGATTTTTTTCAGAGTGATAAAATAATAATACATTCAGAATTATTGCTGTGAAAATTCAAGTGATTTAACTTCATTATATTAATGCACTGCTTTTTTTCTTTTTGCAACTAAATAATATGGATCAAAAGTGTGCTGAAATTACTCTTAATGCTTCACAAGAAGAGTGGCTTGTTTTGTTCTTTTGTAGAATTGTTTCACTGCCATAATATTCAAGCATGCTGAGGTACCATAAGAACTTTCCTAATTGCTTGAGTGTAGCTGACCATTTTTGGAAACACAGATCAGGTACATAATAGGCAAAGGAGAGCTAAATTAAGTGGCAACAGCAATATGTATCCACCAAACAAAAGGCTCCTCCTCTAACAGCCTCAAACGGCCTCAGCCAACGGAGAGAACCTTTCCTAATATTTTCCAGTAGGGGGAACTAAAGACTCACCATCCAGCATTTAGCTCAGCTGCGGGACCTGCGTGAGTTCCTATAACCCCTTCTAATCACCAGAACAAGCATCAAACAGCTACCAGCGAGCCAGTGATCACACGTGGGCCTGGCCACACCGGCCACACCGGCGGCAGAGCAGACCGCGGCATCCCTTTGATCCAACATGCCCTTCCTCAATCATCCCCTGTCCTAAATGGCATACACTCTGTGGGTTTTGCCATCTTTGGGTTGGAATCTCGTCTTTTTTCTGTTAGCTCAGTTGGGTTTTCAGCTTTCTCCGATTGTCCTTTCAAGAGGTACCTTCTTTCCTCTGAAGGGTAAGGGGTTCGGGTATCCCCCATCCCCAATCTCTCTGATTACCTCTCCCACCTTAAGCGTTGTCTGCTTAACTCCCTCGCATCCCATAACCCGCACCTAACTCTTCTTCGGGGGGGTCAAAACGCAACTGAGTAACAGAAGAGGAGATGCCACCGCTTTCCCTCCCTACTCCCGGGGATCCCTCAGCGGTCCATAGATCTTGGCTAAAACAAGCTGGTGGAGGCTAGAGATTTCCGTACTCCTTTCTTTTTTTTTTTTCTCGTACCCTTTTAACGACAGAGGAAGCACCCACGCACAGCCTTTCCGCTCCAAAAGGTGGTTATATTTTGTTTCCTTTCCTTTTCGCCCTCCCTCTCAGCGTCTCATTTTGCTAAAAGGTGGAGTGAATTTGTGTGATTTTAACGGGTAATGAGGCTGCGCCCTGGGTCCTGGAAGACGATCTTTTTCCAGAATGTGCGTGCATCCCAGGCAGACAGAGGGATGAATAATTAGGAGGGGCTCCCATGAAATCACTCACCGAGAAAATTACCTGCCCATTAAAAGGGACGCTGCGAGGTGCTGGAGGCTGGAACCCACCTATCCTTCCCGAGGCGGGAAGGAGGGGGGCGAGTTGGTGCACAGAAGGGGAAGGAGTTGACCGGTGGACGCGGCTCCGAATTTGTTAATTTCCATCCCTCCAGGACTCTAGGCTCGCGCGCTCACCCCCTTCGCATCGCTGCCCAGCGGGCTGGCGCCCCTGCACCGGCGAGTGGCGGAGTGTGGAGGTGGAGGGCTCAGCGCACCCCCTCCTCCCCCCACCCCCCTCCCCGGGGCAGACTCCTAGCAGCTTTCATTTCTCCCCTCCCCTCCCGCCTCCTCGCTTTTCCTCCTCTAAGTCCTTCCAACGCCGGCAGCTGCAGGAGGAGGCGGACGCTCCGCTGCGGGGCCGCGGGAGCAGCGGCAGCGGCTGCGGCGGCGGCTGGACCCAGACCAGCGGCGGGACCGTGCGCTCCTCTCGCTCCAGCTCCGCTCCGGGCTCCTCGGCTTTCTGGCCGCTCTCTGCTCTCGCCGGCAGCCGACGGGGCTCCCAGTCGCTCCGAGGCGGCCCCGCGGGGGTGGCCGCAGCTTCAGCTCTGCCCCTCCCTCTTTCCGTCCCTGCAGCCCCACCACGAAGCAGTTCGTCTTCACTCCCCAAGTCGTCGGGATTTCCCTTTGCCTCTCTTTGGAAACCGGAGAGGTGGAGGGAGGCAACCAGGCTGCAAAGCAGAGGCCCGCCAAGTCGGCCCGCGTGCAAAGTGTTGCTCTGACACATCCTGATTGTGGAAGTTAAGTGAAAAACTCTGGACGTGGGACCGCTACCGAGAAGGGGACCGGCGGAGAGAAAACCACTAGGCAGGCCATTGGTTTTTCCGGCAGCGCGCTGGCAAGTTTGTGGAACACTTTCTAGGAATTAGGTCTTTTTCCTCTCCCTTCATTTTCTTGACTTCCGAAGAAAGAATTTGGCTTTGGATTGCAATGGAGCCTGAGGAGTGAGGGGTTAGGCACACTTGAATAATCCCTCCGACTGGGCTGAATTTGTGGGAATTTAGGAAGCCAGAGTGTGGAAATATAGCAGCTTTTGGAGTGCCCTCTGTTAATTTGGATGGATCTAAATGCGCCTCATTTAAGACATCTCCACTAAGCCCTTCTAATCTTGTGATTTGCTCTTCTTGACTTTAATTAGCATCTAGAAAAGTCTGAACTTGGAACCTACCTCTTCTTTTGATACTTATTTTTGTACTTTTGCTCTCTGGGATTGGTTTCATAAGCAATCTGGATCCTTTTTAATATGTCAAAATGAGTCGGCTGATGTTTACACAACTACTGCTCTGTGGATTTTTCTGTGTCCTGGTTAATGGTAAGTTAAAAATGCTTTTTATTCACCCCTTACCCCGAAAAAACCCCCGTTTCTTTCTGAGTGAAATGTGGGCTCAAATAAAATGGTATTTTATATGTAAGCCCCTATTGGCCAGGCATGGTGGCGTTTGGGGGGGGGGCAGAGAGTTTGTCTTTTGTTTCTAAGCGGCTGCAAGTGGAACGTGTTAGTAGTTACCTAGTGTTTTTTTTTTTTTTTTATTTTAATTTTTTACTTAATTAATGAGGAGTTAGATAATGAACGATGGGCTCTTAGTTTTGTTAGAAAAGACTTTTATTAAAAGAAATCTCTTGCACCAGTTGGATACTGTGGTGCCCACTCTCTGTTTGGGGTACTTGCATCTGAACTTTGACTTAGGAATTCAAGTGAAGAAAAACAGTAATGGGTATTCCACTGAAGGTTCATTGAGTCAGGAATGTGGGACAGAGCCTCTGAGGGATCAGTGTGCGTCCCCGTCATGCTGGTGAGTGCCCTCCTAGTGTGAAATCAGAATGAAGAATTTAGATCATAAAGAGAAAACTGTCAAAAGTAAGACTGGGCGAGGCTCCAAGAAGGGAGAAGCATAAGCTCTGAGCGGGCTTGGGGCATCTCTGTCCCCAGTGGCCAACACAATGGGGACCAGAAACAGGTGCTGGGGGTGTCTCCCTCCAGGTCGAGTCAGTCTGTCAAGCAGCCAGCATCCTGCCCCCGATTCTCCTGTCTTTTGTTCATTTTGTTTTCCTGGAATATTTTCATAAGATGTTAGTTCCTGTGAGGGGATTGCAAAATCCTTGCCATGGAGCTGTTTTAAATGACAAGTGGAAGTAATTATTAACATGCTTTATTGTTTCTTCATAAAAAGAAGTCGAAAGGATATTTGGTATTAACCTTCTAGGGACTTGAATTTTTGCATCAATGGAAAGAATTGGTCTAAAGAGAAGATAGAGCAGGGTCCCCTCCCTTCCTGAATATGGGGATGATAGTACTTCAGTTTTTAAATCACTGTGCTTGTAAAGAACAATACCAATACAAAGGTGTATTGGTCCAAATATTTGAACCATTATAGTTGATTGTTGTTACATAAACTTTCCTCCAGCATATGTATTGTGGACAAATTCATGATTTGGGACACTGCCTATCTTTGCCCGCCTGTAGGAGCTAACTTTGTTCTTGGCAGCTGCTGCTGCACAGAACCCAATGTATTGGACTCCAAAAGGAAGCCTTTCTATAAACATGAGGCAATACAGATGAATTTACCTAGTGTCAAGTGGCTGTTTTCAATCATGGACTACAGGGGTACCTTTGCCTCCCAGCAGTAGTAGGCAAGGCGTTCATGTGGGCACACGGCTTCTCTCTTTTTTCACTTCTAAGTAGTAGATGTTTAGAAATTAATCATTGTGAATTATAGTATGGACATATTTATAATCATATGTAATCATTCCCCATGCATTTTCTTTAATACATTTACCTTCACAATACATTTACATCTTCATAACGAAAAGGTTTGCATATTTTTCCAAATATGTTTACATATTATGAAAATACTTGGATTTAACTTTTTGGGTAATATGTTCACATAAGACATAATTAACAATTTTAATATCAGAAATACCTGTAGAAACTATATATTAGACTATAGATTACACCAAGGTTTTTTTTTTTTTTTTTTTTTGAATCTGTGTAGCTTGGAGGAATACAATTGCAATTAAATTGCTCAGTGGAAGTGACAGAGGGAATCAGAAGAGCTTGGTGTTACAGAATGTAATTAATGTACCAGAGTGTTTGGAGATATATGAAACAAATGCAATTAACCAGCCTGCTGGAACAGCGGTAGCAAGACATCATTTCTCTGCTCCCTCCCTCCCTCCTGTCCTGCCTTCCCCCCTTCTTTCTCTCTCTCCTTCATTTCCTCACCCCACCCCCACCTCTTCCCTCCTCCCCCAGAGACACACCTAGGACCTTTGTTTTGATATAATTTTATAGGATAAGGGTGGAGGGGCATTTGTGTCTGGGGCACAATTATGCAGCAGAATTCATAGTAATATAGTAAAAAATGCCTAGGGCTGAGGAATTGTAAAGGTAACATGAAATATTTTTGTGTATGTGAAACTAATTTTCGTATTTAGCATCTACTATGTCAAAGGCAAAGAAAGCTGTGGACACTCACTTAATTCCTGTGTAAATCGTACTGTTGACATTGGATTGCCTTTGCTTTACTCCAGAATGATGACGGCCTCTCCGTGAGGATCCTTGTAAATTTGGGATGTGGGCAACACTGCCCTCTAGGCTCCTTCAGCGCACTGGGACTGAGTGTTCACACGGAGCAAGGGAGTTGCTTGGTCGGCTCTCCATGCTTTCTTACTCTTCCAGGACGCCTTGATTTCTCTTTACTTATTCTCCTTCTAAGAAGTGTGTACTCATTCTCTCCATGAATTTCAGATTTAGAGAGGCTTGTGCCATTTCAAAGATATACTGACTATCCTGGTGCTAGACACAAAAATTAATTTTATTCAGTGACAAATGATACATAGATTTGCATGGAAATTTGCTTGGTGGGTTATTTATATGTGCATTTTTATGGTATATGAAAAAATGTTAGCCTTTTGCCTTCTTGTAGAAAGTACATACTAATATTATTTATGATTTTTTAGTATCCTGTGTCTGTAGGAATCCATAGAGAATAAATATTAAGTTAGTTGAGAACTACAGGCAAACTTTTCTATTTGGGATGTAAATGTGGATTTTCTCATTTGATACAGATTAACCAAATGCAGACTTTTCTTTACTCTTGATAGGAAAATATGTGTTGAGCTTAGCCTTTGTTCTCCAAATTTTCCTTATTTTTAAAATAAGAATATGGTTTTACAACCATTTACAGGGAACATCACAAGACTCTTTAATTACATCTATGTCCCATGCATTCTGTCAATTCAATAATTTTATAATACCTGTAAAAAGATGTTTTTTTAAATGAGAATAGTTTTCTTCTCTATATTCTTCTCCTCAAATATTCTTAAATGAAAATGAAACACATGATATTTGGGGAGATAAAGATAATGTGTGTGCATAGTGCAGATATATAATCTTATACAGATTTATACATTTTGCTAAAGTGTTTCTTTCAGTAATGGGCTCATTATTGCAGCCATATGTAGTCCATTTCAGAACTTAAATTGCGTATAAGTAACCTGAAATTTGTTCTTGGGACTGTGCAATAATATCATATTTGAACTGGCTTTGTTTGAATAACCTTTGAGTCTAGGCAACATGTGGACCATAAACCAAAAGGGTTTCTTAGAGCATCAAAAAAGACCATTGTAAAGAAAAAAAAAAAAAAAGTCATGGTTATATGAAAAGAACAATTCTGGCCATCTCATCACTGAGAAGCTTATACAAAATAGCATTGGTGATAATAAAAATATGGATATGTAAGCATATTACATAAATTTGGATACATATGTAGTAATGAGGGGAGCTTATGTATGTGGGCTGTATGTGTCTGGTAGTATCTGCTTCAGTAGTTCTTGAAATCTGTAGGACTTAAATTTACTTTCTATGTACAATTTGGTTTTTGAAAGGTATTTGAAATGTTTTTTCAACTTATTTCTCCTCCTGCTCCATTTCTTTCCCTCCTCCTCTCTTCCTTGTCCCCCTCCCCCTCCCCCCTCCCCCCCTGCTCCCCCACCTCCCCTTCCTCCTCCTTCTTTTTTTGGACCTGGTGGAAAGAATTAGAGAATATTTTAAAAATAAAGAACATAGGTGAAGGTGTTTCTTTAAATACAGATTTAGAAAATCTGAACTTAAAGGAGATATGTTAATAATGTTTTACAGTTGGATATATTCCATTGGGTTTTTCACTTTATCGTTTTTCTTTTACAATACTATATAGCTTCATGCAAACTTATTTTGTATAGATCCTATCTTTTTGTAGTTTAGGCAGATGGAAGTCTACAGATCAGAGTTCAAGGAGACAATGGAAACTTATAGAGTATCATTTTATGGGTTTATTTTTAAAGAAAAATATTATGTTTCTTATAGTATCTCCAGGTATGGACCTGTCAACCTAAATCAATACATTGATATTGATTTTCATCTTCATTTCAGTTATTGAATAAAACATGAATGAATGATAACGTAAAGTCTTTCACGAGAAACTCCCATAAACTTTTTTAATGTGGCAGCTGTGTGTTATATCATAAGAGAGATCTAATATATCATATAAAGTGTAGCAATCTCACTCAAAATACCTGTCTGTAATTCAAAACTGTTATTCCTAGAGGTAAGAGTTAAGTAGACCTCAAGCCTTACAGTGTTTTCTATTCCATTTGCACCTAATCCTTAAGTCTTTCATCTAGTTGCCTGGGTTTTGAATCCACTTTTGAGCTGATACTTCTCAAATTGCCCTCATCCCCGTGTGGAAGAATGCAGGTTCTATGAGTCTGTGGTTTGTCTCTTACATCATTGGAGCTTCAGTGCCTGGAACAGTGTTTGGCATAGCCAGGGGACCATTTGACATCTTTGCTTGGCAAGAATACATTAAATGGAAGCCTGGGATAGAACCTGATCTTTCTTTCTTGCCATGTCCAGCTCAGTAAATGACATCACTATTCACAGAGGATCATTCTTGACTGGCACTCACTGCCCACATACGAATTGTTTCTTAACTCTGTTGACCATAAAAAAAGTCAGCCAGCTATTTCTTCAGCAAGATGGGTGTATTTGGGAAAAACATGCAACCACGGAGCCATGGTGAGCCGTGTGCAGCTTCGCTCAAACAAAGAAGGGGAAGGTCTATTATAGAGGAGGGAAGAGAAGGTAGGAAGGGCTATTACAGTTCTCACTGTTATGCTTCGTGGTTGAGGCAGGGAGAGCTTCCCAGTCTGGCCTCCCTACTTCACTTTAAATGTGGTTTCTGCTCGTTAATTTTCACAACCTTTTGAGATATACCCTTGTACTAACAATTTTATTTGTGTGTTTCCTCCCAAGTTTATTTGTGATTTCCTCCCAATTTTTTATTATAAGCATTTTCAAACATTCAGCTAAATTGAAAGCATTGTAAGATGAACATAAGGTATTCCCACCTAGATTCTACCATTATTTAACTTCACTTAATTACCACATATTTATCCATTTATGCACTCTCTGCATCTATTAATTCATCTTATTTTTTATGAATTTTCAGATAATTAGATACCAAATGTTTCTTACTAATTCAACCACTACAATACTAGCCAAAACCTGGACTATTGTACTAGCCTGACTGATTCTCATTTGTTTCCTTCCTGCTTGTCCTGTCCCTGCACCTCAGCCCCATCCCCGTCCCTCCTCCACACAGTAGCCCGGGGGCCTTGTGAAAGCATGTAAGACAAGGGCACCGCCTCGCTCAGAACTTCTAATGGCTTCCACTCAGAACACTTCCCAACAGTTTACAAGGCAGTTCAAGTTCAGGCCCCATTCTACCCCTCTGACCTTATCTGTTCATACTCCCTGCCAAGAACCTAGATTTAGAACATTCTTTTTGATGTTCTGTTCGTGACTCAGGGCTTTGGCATCTGTTCTTTCATCTACCTGAGATGCGCTTTCCCAGATCTTTGCATGGGTGTGTCTTTAATTGATTTAATAACTCCCTATATGATATCATCTCTTCAGAAATATAGGCCACCCTATCTAAAATTACTCCCCTTAAAATACTCTTGGTCTTCCCCTTTTACCTGTCTTAATTTTTATAGCACTTGTAACCTCCTAGTGTGTGTGAGTGTGTGAAGTGTGAGTGTGTCTTTGTGTGTTATGTGTGCATCAGCAACCATGAAGGGACTGACATCTTAGCCTACTTGTAAGCTAAGAAGTTAGACTGCCACAACTTGATAAATGCTGGCAGAAGACATGAGACTCCTGGATAAGAGATGATGGACTTCATTAGTCATGCCATAGCAAGCAGCATAACTTCATGTCTGTGAAGATTTACCTTGGGAACAATGTATTGGGCCCCAGTAGCTGATGCAGACATAGTGGGTTAGCCTCACAGCTAACCATGAGTGCAGGAACCCAGCTGTTTAATTTTCTTTTAAGATTTTATCTATTTATTTTTAGAGAGAGAGGAAGGGAGGGGAGGGAGAAAGAAAGGAAGAGAAACATCAATGTATGGTTGCCTCTGGCATGCCTCTTACTGGGGACCTGGCCCGAAGCCCAGGCATGTGCCCTGACTGGGAATCGAACCTGTGACCCTTTGGTTTGCGGGCCGGCGCTCAATCCACTGAGCTACACCAGCCAGGGCAGGACCTCAGCTGTTTTATAATGGGAAACAAGGAAACCTGCCTAATCTTTAGCCTTGAGGAAGACATTGCCTTGACTATATTGCACAGTAAACAGATCTGCTTTCTGTTCTCCAAGGAAACTATCTCTGTTATACAAGACTATTTGCTATATAAATATCCTTGAAAAGATGGTTTGGAATGAAAGAGTAGTTAGTGCTGCTATTAGCAAGACATGTAGAAACATGAGCGTCCCACAGAGAATTTCACTCAACAAAAGATAGAGATGTTTGTTTGCTGTCTGCCTCTAACACCGAGCTTCTGTGGCAGGCGCTTAGCTTTGTCTGCCATGTTTACCAATGTTCCAGCAGTATCTAGAGCACAGGGTGACACGTAGTAGGTATCCACACATTTGTTAATGGTCTGAATATGTGCTTACAGAGTACTTTTGAGATGTTTGTTTTCGTGTCATAGCCCAATATACAAAACATGTATGATTTGCACTAGACTAATTTATATTTTGGGGTGTGTACGTATAGATATATAAGTAGATAGATAGATAGATAGAGTTATCAAATGTATGTATTTTGACACAAAGCACTTCATGACTTCTGGCGATTTAATATTCTGCTCTTCATCTGTCAGGAAATACAGCACTGACATTGGCTTCGATGTGCCTCTCTTCCTTCTAAACAAGAATTTTTTCTATAATGGTGGTTCTCCTGTCCACGCTTCCCCGACTCCTAGCCAGCTCTGCTGTGTTTCTATCACACTGTTAGCGGTGTGTGTGTTTTGACTGGGTGTTCCTTCAGAGGATTCCGATGTGCCAGCATAGCACCTCACACCCTCCCACTGCACCGGGGAATGTTGACTCAGAGTCCAGAAATTGAACCGTAAGTGTACATTCAGGGCAGCTTTCCCTTGAAGCATTAACAACAGGTTAAATTGATTATTCTAGTACCAAGGTACAATTAAATAGCTTAATTCTAAAATTAGTCTCCAAATAGATAGGCCTCTAATAATTAAAAGAAAAGGGGAAGATGAAAATAACAGCCCTAAAAAGGGACCCCACCCTGCCCTGTTTGCTGTTGCAATCAACATGTCCTGGGCCCTGCTCACTGTGGCCGACAGTAGCCTGAGATGGACTCAGGGTTTGGCAGGTAGGACAGCTCTATAGATCTGCTTTTGATTTTAAGAAACTAACTAAAAGGAATTTAACTAAAAAAAAAAAATATGCTTTAAAACTGAGATAAATGCCAACGTAAACATTCTCTAAATTTTGCCACTTAAAGATTTTCTCCCAATGACTGTATTGAGATATAATTCACATACTATACCCAGAAAAAAAAGGGTACAAATCAGTGGTTTTTAGCATATTCACAGAGTCATGTAGCCATCGCTACAATCTAATTTTAGAACTTTTTATCACCCCAAAAAGAAAAAAGAAAATAAAGAAACCCTGCATCATACTCCTTCTCTAACTGCCCTTCCTTAGTCTTAGGAACTTCTAATCTATTTCCTGTCTTTATAGACTTGTTTGTCCTGGAAATTTCCTGTAAAGGGAATCACACAATATGTGGTCTTTTGTACTAGCTTCTTTCCCTTCGTCTAATGTTTTTAAGGGCCATCCGTGTTGTAGCACATATTAATTAGTACTTACCCCTTTTTATTGCTGAATAGTATATTCCATATCATTTATCCATTGAATTATCAGTTCATGGAGATTTAGGTTGTTTTTGCTATTGGTTATGATACATATTGCTGCTGTGAACAGTTGTGTACTAATCTTTGTGTGCACATGTTCTTATTTCCCTTGGGTGTGTACCTGGAGTGGAATTGCTGGATCACATGGTAACTCACTATGTTTAACCTTTTGTGCAAGTGCAAGACTGCTTTCTGAAGCAGCAGTATCAGTTTACATTGCCACTGGCTGTGCATGTGGTAAATATATCCTTTTTATTCACCTTGGAAAGAAAACATTGAGTGGCCTTTATAAGTTCAATATAGTGAAGCCATTTTATATTATAATAATATATAATATACCTTAAATTTCTAATAGTTCTAATATCTAATTCCTTGATGATTATCCTCATTTTTTTTGCTTTTTCTACCTGTATGACTTACTTTATCTATTTTATTTTTTAATTTTAAAAATATTTTATCATTTATGCTATTGCAATTGTTCCAGTTTCCCCCTCTGTCCCCCTCAACCATCTGCCCCCCACTTTTCTTCAGGCAACCTAGAAGATGTTGTCCACGTCCATGGGTCAGGCATACGTGTTCTTTGGCTAATCCCTTCACCTTCTTACAACCTGTCCCGGCCTCCCCTCTTGTTTCCTACAGCTGTCAGCCTGGTCCATGTCTCTATCAGTGATTGTCTTCTTAAGTTTTCCTCAGTTGCTCTGTAATGTTTCACAAATGAAATTAACCCAAATCGAACTTGTCACTTTTAGCAGAGACTTCAACAATACTAAATAGGAATCACAGAATGATAGCATCTCAAAGCTAGAAGAAAGTTTTACAGTTTTGTGATACACTTGTCCCATTGATTGGACACGTGGAGAACTGCAGCTCAGAGAACTTTTTGTGCTTTTTCAGAGATCCTGTTGCTACTTAGTGGCAGAGCTGAAATGAGAGTCCAGGGCGCTTCTCTATCCCATGCATCCCTAGAGAGATCGTTTTCAGCTTCTCAAACCTGGAACTTTTTTCTGAACATGTCAGCAAGAGAATGAACTTGAGATACTTTGATTCAACACATGAGCACCTATTTATAAACAAGACAGCAAACAAACCGGGGACTCGACACTGTGAGGGACATAATGACCTCTTAATTCCTACCTTCAAAGAGACCACTGTTCAGTAAAGATAACATGTTTGAGTCACTAACACAAAAGTAGTACCTGGTAGATGGGGGTTGAAGGCATATAAAACATAGTATGGGAACTCAGGAAAGGAATAGATGATTCTAGCTGATGCAGTCTAAGGTCACTTAATCTGTGCCTTTGAAAATGAGTGGAGTTTCAATAGGGAGAAAGATTGGAAATTACATTCTAGCAAAGAGGAATAGCCGGGAAATAACATGGAGATGGCAGAGTTATGCTAGGAGAAAGGCAAGAAGTCTAATTTAATTGTAACAGTTTGTCCATAGGGGAAGGATGTAAGATGATTATTGAAAAACAGTCAGTCAACAAATCTTCTGAGTGACTTTGAGCAAGTACTTTAATCTCTCTATGTCTCAGTGTCCTTATTTGTAAAATGGGCATGGAAATAGTGTCTTATCTCATACAGTTTCTGCAAGGAATAAATGACTATATATGAAAAATATAAGTATATATGTATTATACACACATAGATAATTTTTGTATGTGATATGTATCTTACATATAAGTTATATATAAAATACTCCAAACAGTGCCAGGTACGTAAGGAGCACCATTTAAGTATAATTTGTGACTATTTTTATTAGTACTATTTTTACTAGTATTTCCTTCCTAGTATAGACTGTAAGTAAAGTTAAGAGGATTTTGGCTATCAGGCTAATTACAGATTACATTGAGCATTTCATTATAATGTTTTCTTTATTTTTTTTAATCCTCACCCAAGGATATGTTTATGGCTTTAGAGAGAGGGGAGGAGAGAAAGAAAGAGGAAGCGGGGGTGGGAGTGGGGTGGGGGAGACAGAGAGAGAGAGAGAGAGAGAGAGAGAGAGAGAGAGGCATTGATGGGAGAAGAAACGTTTATCATCTGCCTCCCAAACGTCCCCCCTGCCCTCGACCAGGAGTGGAACCTGTAGCCCAGACATGTATCCTGCCTGGGAATGAAACCCTCAACCTTTTGGTGTTTGAGACAATGCTCCAACCAACTGAGCCACCTGGTTAGGGCTAATTTTAGTTTTCATGCAGTCTTTCAAGCATGAGATTTCAGGAGACTGATTAAGAACTTTCGACTCTAAGGGGACTCGTCTGTGGCCACACCTATGCAACTGTGACAAGCGTGCTATGACATGTGTGTTTCCATTGCATCATATGCTGATTGCAGAACAAATGGGATTCCCAAGTGAGTGGTATTGTGAATGAGAAGAGTAAACAAGAGAGGCATACTACAGCAATTTGTTAACAAATAGAACATGGTGGCTGGGCCTGCGTTCTGGTTCATGTTGACTGATTTACATTTATTAAGAAAATATTTTACTTGGTGCTTCTGATATAACGTACTATGAAGATAAATCTTGTATAAGACAAACTTAATGTATTCTAAAGAAACACTCCTAATTTTCTAAAATAAACCCTTACAGACTCCACTCACATTTTTTCCTAGATAGCCCACTTATCTTCTTTTCATCCTGTATACACATTGAGTTTAATAATTTTTACAATTATCTATTAATAAGATTTGCATATTGAGTGCTTCCGTATATCAGAAAAGATAACCCACATAAAACAATATTGTTGCTGTTGAGGGAGACACATTCTTTAGGTGGTAAGAAGCTCTGGATGCCAGTTTTAGCTTTCCTTTTCATTAATTGTATAATTTTAGATCTTTACCCCCCAAAAAGAGGTAATATTTGACTGTCTAATCTCATATTTAGCCTTAAATTCTATTATTGTAAGTTATTTAATTGAATGTCCTATCATTGATTACTATGTTTAAGTGCAATTGAAGGAGAGAATTTAGCCTGGAAAAAAATGATCAAAAACCATAAACATCCATCTTTGAAAACATTCATGGTTCAGTATCTAGTCTGCATGGGTTGTGTCCCTGTAATTCTGTGTGGACTTAGTGACATGAATGTGGATGATAGGCAAACTTCATTAGTCTTAAGATTCATATCCACTTGCGCTCATTAATGACCGATGGTACTCATTGTTACTTTATGAATAAATGGAATTAAAAAAATAATACTACAAAAACAGTAGTTTTAAGCCAATGTACTTAGTTTATGGCCACTGTAACTAGAACCATATGTAACATAGCAATGTTAGCTCAGGAAAGGGGTTTAATAGCCACTTTTAAATTTCTGTTGTAAAGATTGATGTGGGATATCTTTCCCTAGTTTTTGGTCCCATGCCTTTTTGGAAATGAGCTGGAGAACATGGAATATAACTCAACTGTTCCATTACACTGTGTTTCAAATTTAAACAAGGAACACCCAGTTGAAACCATTTGGAATTTAAAGGGTTTGTCCAAAACCTGTGCAACAGTTATAACCAACTAAAATATTCATATGTAGGATTAATAGGGGGGACTTTTGACTTTCAAAAATAAGAGGTTTTCTTCATAAAGAATAGATTTTAAGTCAGGGTTATAGCTACATATTTATATTTTTACAATATTTATTTCCAATCCTAGCAAATGCTAGAATATCGTTGAACTAATTTCTTTAGGTATATCTGATAATTATAGAATGTAGTTTTCACAGTTATAGTAAATTTAAGGGAAGTTCAGGATGAACCTAGTAACAGGGATTCTAAGGTGTGTTTTATATTTTTATTCTAAATCTAACTTTAATGTATTGACAAATAATAGTCTAGTTATTGAAAACCAAGTTCATTGTTGATTTGTTAGACTAGAAGAGGCATTTGACCTTTCCCTCCTTAAATAAGCAACAGCTGTCTATTCTAACATACCTTCGAATATCAACAACTTCAGCAAGGGGCCATCACTCAAAAGGCAATTATGTGAACTCCTATGTAATTCCATCCTTGATTGTAGGAGAAACTGAGTAAGAAGAAATGCCTGCTAACTTAAGATTCCTCAACATTTTTTCCGCATGCAAAATGGACTGTGAAGAGTTAGAACATTAAACTTGATGGTTTCAGAACGACTTTTTGCACTGCAGTGATAATCTCAAGAGTTAAAAACTAACAATGAAAAAGTGTTTTGATGGTACCCGATCCCTGTACTTTCAAATCTTCAAGCTGTCATTTAATTGAGAATTGCAGCCTCTTTTCTACTCATGAATGGTTTAATAACTTCACCAGAAAAGAAGTGCTAACACACTTAACTGGCGAGTTCCTCAGTGGCTATCATGAAAACATGTAGATGATTTTGTATCTAAGTATGTTTTTAAGTGTTTCAATTCACCATTGAATTTTGAGAGCCTGGATAATGTCAACCTGTAATACAAAATGAAAGAAAAAAAGAATGGGGAAATACGTACAACATGTGGGTACAGATTTTAGGCAAAGATGCCTCTTCCCTCCCACCCCATACACACATGGCTATAAGAAATGAATAAATTCTGAGTTGTTTGATGCCTGCCCTCTGCTCACAATCCAACTGACAACTTTTATTTTAAGAAGAACATTTTCCAGGCTATGAATTATTGTACTTTTATGTTAAACTGTAACACCTGTGATGTTCATCAGTTGGATCTTATGAACTGCTCTCCAGATTTTTGAAACTCTCAGTAAATGTGTGTCATCGTGTTAAATTTAAATTCAAAGTTTATTCAACTTTTCAGAAAGCGTTTTTTATCTTTTGAAGCAGCAGCTAAACATAGCATGCAAATGAGACAACCAGGCGATTGCTTTTACGGTCTCGTTCTTGTAGGATGCAGTTCCAAGCTTTCTGAACATGGGATAATATAGGAGTTTGTGCATAATCTTTGCATTCGAAATAATCCAGGAGGGGCAAAGTAATGCTTGGAAGGGGCAATCTCCGTGAACAATAAGTGGGGGTGGTGATGGAAAAGTGAAAAAGTGAACATTGAAAGAAATGAATTGGACCAGCATTTGAAACTACTATATAGCCAGGGGACAAGCTAATATTTAGTTCTATGGATTGTTAGCATCCACATAAAACAGAATTATTTAGCATTTACTGAATCCTTTTTGATAATCAATTTGGGATCAAATGCAAAAGAACATGTGTCTGGCTTTGTATGACCCCAAATTCTTCCGTTTTCCCTTTGAGCAGATGACATGCCTTTTTTGCTGACCGATATTGGTTGCTAGGAGAAGTGCACTGGTCTGGCCTCCTCTTATCCCGCAGTAAAACTAAAGAGTGCATTGAGGAAGAGAAAGAGAGGCAGAACACAGCCCAGGCCATGAATCATGACTTGTCTCCAATATGTCCACTTTGCTCCCATTTCTTTTCCCTTTAAAAACTTTTGTTTTTACCAATGATGCCTGCTTTCAGCTGCTATCCATAATCCTTTTGGAGCCTGAGGGGACGAGGGTTGCTAAAGGGAGGCAGTGCTGCTAAGAGTCCACTCAGAGCAATAATAAAAGCCTTGAGAGTTATTCATGGGGCCACATTAGTGAGAATGCGCTACCCAGTGAATAGCATCAGTCAGCTGCTTTTGAAATCGGGTGATTAATACCTTCTGTTTTTAATGGGGGGAAAGGCAGACAAGAAAAGTCTTCATACTACTTTGGCTCTTTTGCAAATTAGATCTTATACATTGTCAAAGCTTTTGACAAAGAAGTTGCTAAATTTTCAATACCTGCAATAGCCTTTAAAAAAAAAACAATAGTGTTTCATGAACTCTTAATTGTGGCTACTGTCAGATAAAATTGAAATGGTAAAAATATCCCAAATGAACACTTATAAAAAAATAAGCCATTCTTATATTTTCTCAATGATGGTAATAACCATCAAGCTAAAAACATGATGTTAGCAATTATATTCAAAATGTTGTCTAAGCTGATCTATTTCACAGCATCCAAATCACATTTTTGTTTGTTTGATAAAGAAACTAATTACAATCCTCTTGAGATTTTAGAGAAGCATCTAATGAGAAAGTGTTAAGGGTGGCAGGTGTTTATTTCCCATGTGCACTTGGGGACAGTCTGTGATTTACAAATAAGATATATATATATATATATATATATATATCTGTGAACTGGTGGTCTAGCATAAGGGGTTAGAGATGCTTCTTTATAATCCCTATTACTTCTCTTTATATCATTTGATTAAATTAGGTGCTTGGCATAGTTCAAAGAAAATTTAAGCGTTAGGAACCTTGTCAATCGTCTGAGCTGCATAGATAGAAAAGTTTCTGTTTTGATGACCTGTGTATAAAACAACTAAAAAATGCAAGATGATACTTTTCCACTATTGCTTGTCAGTGTGATTCTAATGTCACCTAGACATATTTAGATGGCAAATTAAGCCAAGTCTTCGTGTTCTTTTAAAATTGTTCTTATTCATCTGTTCATTTTACGTTTATCTTTGATGTAGCAGCTTAGTATGTCCTTGTACAATATGTGTACTCATGTTCACTGAAAAGGCTTTCCTGTAGTCGGAATATGGGAACAAACATTTAAAGGACTCTGCGTGGTGCTTCCTGTAACCTGTTTTTCACTCTGTGGAAGTGAAATATCTTGTTAAGAGGTGGTAATACCCAAGGGCAATCAGAGATGAAAATGTAACGATTTGGTGGGTGATGCCTAGAGATCAGCTTCAAGTGAGGTCTGACTTAATGTCTCTATTAGTGATATAACAGTAGGAGCAAAATGATGAAGAAATCACGTATCCCAAACTCAGAAACCTATAGAATCTTCCTCTCTGAAAGTGCCCCCCCAGTGGACATAGACATGATTTATAAAAATTTAGGCAGCAAATAATCTAAGCAGAGAACAAATGCTTTATTTGGTATATAAATGTGAACTAATTCTTCAGATATAACCAGAAATCTAGATACCTAACTAGAGGGAGAAACCAGCAGAACAATACAACTGGAAGGGCCCAGGGCATAGATGTGTGAGTAGGACCAAGGAGAGAATATGATTCAGATTAGAAGTGTTATGTCCCAGCGTAAAGGTCACGAGACTGTAGTGCTCATTTAGATGAAGTATTGCACCACTGATGGGAGAGATTCTCTTCCATTGAATGTGGTTTAAGTGCAATTAAAATAGTGCTTCTTTCATTTTGCACCTCATTGTCAAAACATGAGAGTGGGAGAAAGATTTTAGCAGAGTAGAAGGAGGAGTGAGTACAGAGATTCCTTTGGAAGATGTTGTCAGTCAAAGCTGGAGAAGGACGTACTCATTTTCTCTGTATACCTTGGCCTGTGTAGGTGAGAAGCAATATTAAGATGGACCTTATTAAACCTTTTTAAATGTTGAGGGAAACAGTTGGCAAAAATGCAACCATGTTTAAGAAATATTTCACTGGCCAATTTTCATGACTGTTTCAGAAAAAACTTGAAGGAATGAGTTATACTTAGGCGGAAAATGATCTTATTTTAATAGTATTGTTGACAAAATTATAGGAACTGCTTAATACAAAGTCGGATTATATTTCAAAGGAAAGGTAGTAAACGATATATCTGCTAGGTACACAGACAGGGATTATAATCAGACTCACTGGTTGAACAGGATCCAGAACATAATTCTCTCACTACTTTCAACATTAGTGAGGTTTTACTAGACATGTGCCTTTTAGAGCTCTACAATTTAAATGTGAAAAATGTGATAGTCTCTGCTTGTAGAGAGCTCCAACATGATAATAGGAGTGGAAAATAATATCTAAAATTGGCTACATGAGTTGGAATTCTTTTTTTTTTTGTTTTTCTTCTAATATCATTATTTGAAATAAATTATTAGTAGGGGTAGAACACTATCCTATAATTGGATTTTAAAAATCACATTTCTTGATTTAAAACATTTTCAGTTGCTTGATAGGCATCACATACAAGCATGCATCTGACATTTGGTGATTATTTTATGTCATTAATAACAAGCCCAAGAAAAGAGAAAGAGGGCAGAGCTGACTGAATGCTCGTCAATGCCGTCCTCTTCTTGTATACTCCGGGAGTGTGAAGGGAGTGTTAGCAGAGGGAGTGCCGTGCTATCGACTGGCTGTCCCAAACACTAAGGCCCAGGTAGTAACTGTTTCCGGCTTTACTGCCCATGATGCCTCCTCCTTCACAACTGCTCATCTTTGCCTTTGTAGGGAGAAAGTGTCCATAGACAATATGTAAATAGAAGAGCAGAGCTGTGTTTCAGTTTTCAGTAAAGTTTTCTTTATGGCCCTGGCTGGTGTAGCTCAGTGGATTGAGCGCGGGCTGGGAACCAGAGGGTCCCGGTTCGATTCCCAGTCGGGGCACATGCCTGGGTTGCAGGCCAGGTCCCCAGAGAGGGCCATGTGAGAGGCAACCATACATTGCTGTTTCTCTCTCTCTCTGTCTCCCTCCCTTCCCCTCTCTCTAAAATAAATAAATCAAATCTTTTTTAAAAAAAAAAAAAGTTTTCTTTATGGACACAAATTTTATTTAGTTTTACAATTTTTGTGTCACAAAATATTTTTATTTCGACTGTTTTTTTCTATGATTTAAAATGAAAAAAAAGTTTTACCCACAGGTTAGAGCCAAATGAGGGATGGGCCAGGTCTGGCCTGAGGATTATAGTCTGCTGTAGAATATAAAATATTTCCTTTTCATCGGAGGAGCAGAAGAAAGAATGTGCTGGGATAGGCAAGAGGGAGATGGAGCCAGAAGATGGGTGTTCTTCACCTCCGCAGTATTATTTCTGCATCACTCTTGACCCATTCTTTCAGCATACTTTCCGAGTACACGTACTACATGCAGTTGATTGAGCTCGTTAGGTCCCAGGCTCATTTAGATAAGGTCACTGCCTTTAAGTGCTGCTGCAGTGGAGGTATTTGTATACAGGTTGCTGCCAGCCTGAAAGGCTCTCTAGATAAAGCCGTGTGAGAGAGCTTTACCCCTGGCAGGTAACTTTAACAGAGTTTCAAGAGGAGGAGTGTTGTGATTACCACTTGAAGAAGTGGTTGTAGTGCTGGGGATAGGACGGAAAGGGTATTTAAGACAAGACTTTAATAGATACAATGTTTCTGGTTAAAGTATAGGGATTGGGTGGAGATTCCTCTCTGCGAAATGGGGTTAAATGGTTTCTTGAGAAAGATTCAGTCAGTAGTGGAAGGAAGGCAATACAATGCATGCAGAAGTTTTAAAGTGGGTTCATGTTACTCAAAAATACAACACATGACCTCTATGAGGATGTCCTTAAAGGTGAAAAGACCAAAGGCAGAGAAAGCCCTTCAGGAATAAAATGGAGAGGGCAAAACAAATTGTTAGTAGATGCAAAGGGAGACAGACTGATTCAAAAACTAGAGTGCAGGTAGATTTGACAGCATTGGACTGGGTGTGGGGGGAAAGGGAAAGAGAGGAAGTGCAGGATAATATATTTCTAGGAATTTGAGGTGAGTTGAGTTAAGACACTGTCAAATAGATTTGTCTTAGTAATCTTTTGGACTGTCCAAGGGAAAAGTTTTCTTTATGTCCCTCCTTTTTGTGTCTCTTAAGTTGAAGATGCTGGCAGTTCCTTTGCTATGTGCAATTCCTTCCCACTCTACTTGTTTGGGCTAGTATAAATTTGAAATCAGCTTAAGATTTGTAAGTAATTTCGAAGTATGACATCAACTCCTGTGTACATGCATTCCATTGAAAAGTTCAAATAGTTCTGTTTGTATAGAGAATTAGCATCTTCAAAATCAAAAACAAATTCACAAAGCTTTCTGAGAGAAATCTCTCTCTCTGTCAGTATATTGCAAGGCCCATGTTATACTTGGTCTACTTTATATCTTCTGAAAAAAAAGTATGGCTCAATTAATGTTGGATGAACTAAATTTACCCTTTATAGACTGTTTTTTAAATGCAGAATCCAGTATGATTTTTTTTTTTTTTTTGTTATCCGACCCCAAATATGGTGAAGAGTAAATTTTCCTTTTGAAGTCCAGGATCTTGCTTCCTTCCAGTGGAAGAGGCCATTGTTGCATCCAGTGGAGGAAGCCTATACCAACTTGGTGGGTAATAAGCAACTTGGCTGGAGGGTTAAAGTCCAGGGTAGACTGTACAAGTGAGATTCTTTGCTTTCTGTACGATTAGGTGTTTGCTCCGCTCCTGCAGTCCTTAGATTTCTGCATATTTGCTGTTCCTTGTGTAAGAGAGTGATAGACAGAAATAGAATGGAGCCAGTATCTCAAATATGAAAGTAAAAATAAGTTAAGATAGACAGTGAGGTGATAGAGGCCAGTTCCTGGAGTTTCTAATTTGTTTTATTTCGTCAACTTTATGTTACTGTCATGCCGTAGGGTCACATGAGAGCTAATATTTGAAAGCTTATGGGCACTGTGCCATAACCTCACTGCAACCAGAGACTGAGAGGAGTCCAACTCTACAAAATGTTGTCAGTATGTATGTGATATATATGCCGTGTGTGTGTGTGTGTACATGTATATATAATATTCATTTGCTTAAAGTGTAATATATTAGTAATGAGAAAAGTGTCCCAATAATTAAGTGCCTACACATTAAGTTTGAAGTTATGGAACAGGAATAACTGGAACAATATTTGTTTTCTTTTAGAAATAACATATAAAATTATTCACCTGGAGTTCACTCTTCTATGACTTTAATACCCTACTTTTACAGTTAAATTTTCTTAGATTTTTCATACTCAACTTCTAGTGCCTCTTTCCAATAGCATCAAGCCCTTTTGCATGAAGTATTCATCTTCTGTAACACAGAGCACATGATATTGCAAAGGAAGGCCCAGATATTGGGAGTCTCTGCATATAATTCATTTCCCTGGTTTTGTTATTTGGTCCGTAAATTGTGCATTGTATTGAGGAAGGGGCTTGGCTTTCAATCTCATGATAGTCTGTGAACTTAGGAAAGGGTGGTTTGCTTACAAGGCATATATTAATGACTAGAATAGAGAAAGTCTCAAAATAAATCTAGAATAAAAATATGGATACATACTGCAAAAGATAATACAGTAGACTTGTTCTTCCTTTTTCCCTCTGGGTTCCAATTGCAATATTTCTTAGTACCTTTAATTCTCATTCCATGTGAGGTTATACTGAGTTGAAGAAAAAAGTATATTTTGCAGAGTCATTTAAGTATCATATACCCACATATAAACGGATAAAAACTTGGATTGGACTGTAACTTGTGTGATATAAATATAAGTAAACTACATTTTTGTGCTGTGAGGAGCTAGTCAAAACCCAATCCCAATCAATTTATTTCTGTAAATTTATATAACTACCAGATCATTTCTTCCTTTTTCCTCTCTAATTCCAAGGGTTTTTTTTTTAAAGATTTTATTTATTTATTTATAGACAGAAGGGAAGAGAGAGGGAAAGAGAGGGAGAGAAACATCAATGTGTGGTTGCCTTTCACATGGCTCCCACTGGAGACCTGGCCCGCAACTCAGGCATGTGCCCTGACTGGGAATTGAACCGGCGACCCTTTGGTTTGCAACCTGCGCTCAGTCCACTGAGCTACACCAGCCAGAGCTCTAATTCCAAGTTTTAAAAGTAGGGTCACATTAACCAAAAGCATGTTTATAAGGTGAACTTGGTTTGGCAAAATAATGATTGTTGTAAAATAAATTTTAATATGCACGAGTGCATTAAATTAAAAAGGTAAATAGAGTAGTTGAACTGTCTTTATAAATGAGTGCATGATACTAATAATACCCTTCAGGCAAGGATTTGGGACATCTTTTGTAGGTATTTATCTTACACAAAGAGCAAAGTCTCCTTCTGTGGGAAAGCATTAGGTCACAGGAAGGCCTGAAAAATTTGAGTAACAGCTTTGGGAAGCCACACTCAATCTAATCAAGTTCCAACAAGACAAATTCCTCAGTTTAAGGGAGAAGAATGATAACCACAAAGGCCTGTTCCTTTGTTTCCCAGCTTTTTTCTGTATGTAACTAAGATTCTCTTTGGTGAAGTCATTCTTTCTGGATCCATCTGTGTAAAAACATGTTCTACCACTTCTTTCATGGGAGGTGGCATTTAGCAAATTTGGTAGAATTTATAAAGACCTGATTTTGTTTGATGAGATCCACTAGGATTAGACAACAAAAATAAGGTATATATTGTAAATAAAAGATCCTACTGTGCATTGTTACTCTGTTAATTCATGATGTGCTTTTATTCATAAAAAGATATGAGTACTGTTTAACATTTTAGTTTGAATTATGAGAAACTAGCAGCTTCTCTTCTTGAAATTATACGAGTGATTTAAGAAATTAAGGACTGGAAAACACTAGGAACTGAGCATCTAGGAAAAAATATGTAGTATATTTGGTAAAATTTTCACAGCTCTAAATACACAGATAACTCAAAACTTAAAACACATAATATTTTTGGCAATTGTGGTTTTTTGTAATATGATGATATAAAAATAACATTACTTTATCAAATATATTGCTTACATGAAATATAAAATGGTTGAATTGAGGTCATAATTAAAATCAATAATACATGTAACATTTCATAGATTAGGGACTACACACATACCCATATGTATATAATATATGTATATAGACATGCGTATATGCACACACATACCCACAAATGCATGCATGCACACTTACACATAAATGCTTATAATTTAGTTAAATTTTATGCAACAATCCATAGGCTTTGGCACTTTTATTGTTTTGTATTAACATTCCTATGAGTAAGTTACTAGTATGAAAGCCATCCTTTTTTTGCTTTGTATTTTATAGTAGTTTTAAAAATATATGATTGGATTGGGATTATGATTTAATTTTGTTATTAGAAGTGTGTGTGTGTGTTGTTTTTACCATCAGAAAAAAGTAATACTTACATTTCTCTCTAACTTAATATTTTAAAAAGTCTATTAATAATTGGGAATAATGAATATCTTCAATATCTTTTATTAAACTTTTAAATATTACCTAAATAGAATAAGTGAATACAAAACTTTGGGAGTAGATTATTTTAGCTTGATAGTAACCTACCTATATTAATTTCCTTAAGGCAAATCCCATATGAAAAATTAATGCTACAATTTACTAATGTTTAGTTACCTGGAAAATTCCTACTGAAAGTAAGTAATATTCACGATAGATTTGTTACTATAATTAACACATTAAGCATGGAGCCGATTTTGCGGGGCTTTCCGTTCAGGTGGCAGGCCTGCGACCACTCGGGGTGTTGAGTTAGAGTAGGAACAGGTGCACAGTGGTGCAGCCAATGCAAAAGTATACACATTCTAAACACAAGATAATGAGGTCTCCAAGAGATGATCAGTTAGAAAAAGCCATGACTAAATTGCAAAGGAAATCCAAATGAAGTTGTAACAACCAAATTGAAACGCAGGGAAGTTATTACAAAAGAAAATAGTAAAGGAATTATGGTCTTGAAATGGAAAGACAAAAGACACATTTTGGTCCTTTCCACCAAACATTCGAGTGCAATGGAAAATGTAACAACCAAAGAGGGGTTTGCCGTAAACCAAAAATTGTTATCGAATATAATACAGGAAAAACTGCTATTGACCTTTCTGATCAAATGAGTGCATATAGCAGTCCACTGAGAAAGACAATAAAATGGTACAGAAAGTTAGCATTCGTGGTTTTTTTTGAACACCACTGTTGTGAATGTGTTATTTATGTTCCAAAATGTGACGGGAAAAAAAATGTCAATCACTACATTTTGGAAACAGTTGGCAGATGTGCTCACGTGGCATTCACATGAAGAAACTCCAATCAGGGTCGATACCAGAAGAAGCATTTACAAATTGGAAAAAAAGAAGGAAAGGCACATAAAGTGTGTAGATATTATTTTGAATGTTACAAGACAAATACAAAAACATTCGGGTGCAATGAAGCTAGAAAATTAACTGAATGGGTTGTTACCTTTTGTAATATGTGCAAATCTAAACCACATCTTTGCCTAGAATGTTTTAATAAACTTCATTAAAATTGCAGCATTTATTTTTTAACCTTGATACTGCTGGACCCACGCACCAGTGTCACCCAAACGAAAAGTCCACTGTCAGTCCCTGGGGACTGACACCATGCTTAACGTGATAAAAAAATATTGTGTGTTGTCTGGTATAGCCTGGCCCCTGTTCCATAACATCCCTAAGTATGAGTTTGCACCTTCTCTCAGGGTTCGTAGAGACCTCACATTATATCGTTAGTGCTCTTGAAAAAGTAATGGGGGAAAAATCAATCTGTGGAGTATAGCACTAAGAGATAATTTGCTATCTAATAATCATCTTGTTTTGCTATTTTCATGTTTATGACTCTTATTACTAGTTTAGATTGTAGCACAGATGTATATTCATTCATTAGTTCCTCCAAAAATATTTACTGAACTTCTTCTTTGTGCTCGTAATAGTGTGGTGAACAAAAGTATATGATGTCATAAATAGACTTTGTATTATTTTATTTTATAAATATATGTTATTGATTATGCTATTACAGCTGTCCCATTTCTCACCCTTTACCCCCTCCACCCAGTACCCTCATTTCCTTCGGCAATCCGCCCTTAGTTCATGTCCATGGGTCATGCATATAAGTTCTTTGGCTATTCCATTTCCTATAATGTTCTTAACATCGCCCTGCCTGTTCTGTACCTACCAATTTGTACTTCTTAATCCTTGCACCTTGTCCCCCGTTCTCCCCTTCCGCTCCCAACAGTAACCGCCCAAATGATCTCCATACCTATGGCTCTCTTTCTGTTCTGCTTATTTGTTCAGTTTGTGTTTTTAGATCCAATTGTTGATAGTTGTGAATTTATTGCCATTTCAATGTTTTGATTAAAACATTAGTTCATAGTTTTGCTTTTCTTCTTTTTCTTAAATAAGTCCCTTTAACATTTCATATAATAATGCTTGGTGGTGATGAACTCCTTTAGCTTTGTCTTCTCTGGGAAGCACTTTATCTGCCTTTCAATTTTAAACAATAGTTTTGCTGTATAGAATAATCTAGGTTGTAGGTCCCTGCTTTTTATGACTTGGAATATTCCTTGCCAGTCTCTTCTAGCCTGCAAAGTTTCAGAAATCAGCTGATAGTCTAATGGGAACTCCTTTGTAGGTAACTATCTGGTTTTCTCTTGCTGCTTTTAATATTCTCTCTTTATGTTTAGCCTTTGGCATTTTAATTATGATGTGTCTTAGAGTGGTCCTCTTTGCATCCATCTTGTTTGGGACTCTCTGTGCTTCCTGGACTTGTATGTCGATTTCCTTCACCAAATTAGGAAAGCTTTTTTTTTCATTATTTTTTTCAAATAAATTTTCAATTTCTTTCTCTTCCTCTTCTCCTTATGGCATCCCTTTGATTCAGATGTTGGTGTGTTTGGAAGTGTCCCAGAGGCTCCTTAGCCTATCCTTGGTTTTTTTTGGATTCTTTTTTAACTCTTGCTGTTCTGGTTGAATGTTTTATTTTTTCTTCCCTATGTTCCAAATCATTGATTTGTTACTCAGCTTCATCCACTTCCCTGTACATTTTCTTTATTTCACTTACTGTAATCTCTATTTCTGCCTGGGTCTTTTTATGCTATTGAAGTACCCAATGAGTTCCTTAAGCACCCCAACACATTGTATGTGGCAAACATATTTATACGTTTTACGTTGACTGGTGGTGGAGCACGGGACACGTATAAATACGTATTTTGTAGACTGGCGTTAGAATGCTGGTAACGTATAAATATGTTTATTTTTATACTTTTTTATTGCTCTAAAGGGACGCTAACATGCAGATATACAAATTCCAAAGGACAAAATTTGGGTCTCTAACACATACAATGGTGAATTATGTATGCATGCATGTTTTAACGATTATCACACAAAAAAACACTACTAAAACTTCATTCTTTTTTTACATATGATTATCACACAAAAACACACTACTAAAACTTCATTCTTTCTTTTTTTACACATTTTACGTACTTTTT
>PVJI01005095.1:19635-100520 GCA_004026765.1 Micronycteris hirsuta | reverse complement strand
TAAAAAAAAAAAAAAAAAAGGAAAGAAAGAGCCTTGGCTGGTGTGGCTCAGTGGATTGAGTGCCGGCTTGTGAACTAAAGGGTCCCCGGTTCGATTCCCAGTCAGGGCACATGCCTGGGTTGCGGGCCAGGTCCCCAGTGGGGGCCACGTGAGAGGCAACCACACATTGATGTTTCTCTCCTTTTCTCCTTCCCTTCCCCTCTGTCTAAAAATAAATAAAATAAAAAAAAAATTTTTAAAGGCAAAGAAAGAATTATATTAATACTGGAGCTCATAAACGTTGTCACCTGGGTTGGTAAATGGATTGAATTTGCTGGAAAGGAAATGTGAAGAAAACAGAAAAGGTTTCTCATGCAGATTCTAATCTAAGAGAAAATGTCGCCTAAGGGACAACAGAGAGAGGAATTCTGGATGCAAAATGTTCCTCACTTTTTAGGGTGCCAGAAACGTCCTAAAATTAGGTTGCGGGGATGGCTGCACAACCTAGTCTTGGTAAACCCACTGCAATTCATTCTACACTGGAAGTCCTGAGACTTCCAGACCTACTTTTTTGTTATTCTCTGGATCCTAACAAACGGAATTCCAAGCCTGATACTGAAAACTTGAGTTCCTGAGGCTGGAGCTGCTGGAGAAAGAAATCTCAGCCAGATGGGGTGGGGGGGAGTCTCCCGCCCTCGGCTGTGGGAAAGCAGATGCTCTGCAGAGTCGGAAACGCCTGTGCGCACTGCGACCAGGGAGACTCGCAGGATCCCTGCGCTCCAGGCGTTGTCGCCATGCCCCAGGAAAGTAACCTTTCACCCCTAAAATGTCTGTGATTCTGAGTTGTCTTGATTAAAATAACAGCTCTGGCCATATGTTTTAAATTGACAGCTCTGTTTTCTGAAAGGCATGAGTGCCCGTGATGTTTCTTTGTTAAGGTAGAAAAAAATCACAGGCACTTTCTTCTGCCTCATGGAAGGAGGGAAAAATATAAAACAAACCTGTGACTCTGGATCAAATGAAGGGTTTGAGGGTTTAATCTCGTTTTAATGAGTGTGCTAATGTTCTAAGTTTACAGATGAGGAAATTGAGGCTCAGGCAGGTTAAATCACTTTACCAGGTCACAAAGGTGACGGGTGACTTTGAACCAGGATTTGAACCCTGCCTGCCAGACCCTGGTCTTTGCTCTTACCCACGCGGCTATGCATGATATTACTTCATCGTCAAAAAGGACTCGTAACACAGGGAAAGAGAGAGGAAGTGACTTGCTCAAGGTCGCACAGCCAGTAAGTGGCAGGATGGAGGTCTGAACCCTTGCCGTCTGGCAACCTGAGCCTTTGAACCTTCCACCTGCCCTGCTGCCGAGCCTCCTCCCCAGCCCACCTGGCTGACCCCGCCCTGGGCTCACCTGCGCTCTTGCCCGAATAGGCGCTCCACCTCTGCGCGGCCAGGGCTGCGGGTTCGGCCCCCGTTGTTGCCCTGGGGCCCTGGCTCCCTCTGCGCCAGCCTCCTGGGCGGGGGCAGGTCGGCCAGCACGGTGTACTCCTCCCTCTCCAAGTTGTGCCTGGTCTCCCCAGGGGGTGCCGAGCCCCGGGAGCCCCCTGAGCTGCCAGGAGGAGGTGAGGGTGCCAGGTGTGCTAAGTCACTGGGTGGGTGGCGGGGTGGGGAGGAGGCTCGCGGTGCGTCCCGGTGCCCAATGCAGACCTGGGGGGGCAGCATTGGGGAGCCATGCAGAGAGTCAGTGGAGGGGGCCAGGCTCTCCATACTAGTCCCAGGGGGGTCCTGAAAGAAGAGGGAGGGCTCGGGGGCCTGGCGTGGTGGGGATGAGAAGGAAGGTGCATCTCGGTGTCCAATGCACACAGGGGTGGGGAAGTGGGGGGGCTCATGCAGAGAGTCTGTGGAGGGGACGAGGCTCTCGGTGCTGGCCCGGGGGAAATCCTGGAACAAGAGGGAGGGCTCAGGGGCCTGGCGCGGTGGGGAGGAGGCCCGGGGTGCATCTCGATACCCAATGCACACAGGCGGGGGGAACTGAGGAGGGTCATGCTGGGGGGACTGGTTCTCAGCATCTGATGTGTCTGGGAGGAAAGGGAAGGGGTCGAACTGGGTGTGGCGAGGGGGTGAGGAGGCCCGAGGGGCATCCCGGTGTCCAATGCACACTGCTGGGGGGATGTAAGGGGGTTCGTGGCGGGTCGATTCGCTCTCAGAAGCATGGGGGTCTGGGAAGAAGGGGAATGGGTCATGCTGCAGAAAGCGAGGAGGCGAAGAGGCCCGGGGGGCGTCCCGGTGCCCGATGCACACAGCGCACGGAGGCTGGGAGGACTCAAAAGAGGTCTGGGATGCCCCACGGGTGAGGTGCAGAGGTGAGGAAGTCCGGGAGGCACCGTGGTGGCCCGGGTTGTGGGAAGCGGAAGTGGCCCGGGTTGGTGAACTGTGCTGGGCCGGGCCAGAGGAGGACTGGGGTGAGTCACGCCGAGCTGGCCTAGAGGGCGATGAGGCCTGAGGCCTGTCGCCTTGGGTTGGCCGAAGGGCAATGGATGCCCAGGGGACCTCACTTTGCTTGGAGCGAGATGGGGAAGAGGTTCGCGGGCCATCGCTCTGGGTCGGCCGGAGGGGAAAGGAGGCCCAGGGAATGTCTTTGTTAGTACGATGGGGAGAAGAATTCCTGGGATTGTTCCGTTGACTGGAGCGATGGGAAGGTGACGGTCCAGGATTGTTCTGTGGGGTGCAACACTGAGGGGAGGGGCTTCCAGGGTTGTCCCGCCGAAAGGAAGAAGACTGTGGGTTGTCCCGTTGGGTAGAAGAGGTTCTGGGGGTGTTCTGCGGAACACAAGAAGCTCTGGAGCTCTCCCGCTGGGTGGTTCGGTTGAGAGAGGCGCCTCTGGGGTTGTCCCTCGGGGCACAGGACGTTCTGGAGCTCTCCCGCTGGGTGGTTCGGTTGGGAGAGGGGGCTCTGGGGTTGTCCCTTGGGGCACAGGACGTTCTGGAGCTCTCCCGCTGGGTGGTTCGGTTGGGAGAGGCGCCTCTGGGGTTGTCCCTTGGGGCACAGGACGTTCTGGAGCTCTCCCGCTGGGTGGTTCGGTTGGGAGAGGTGCCTCTGGGGTTGTCCTTCGGGGCACAGGACGCTCTGGAGCTCTCCCGCTGGGTGGTTCGGTTGGGAGAGGCGCCTCTGGGGTTGTCCTGTTGTGTGGAAGAGGTTCTGGAGGGGTCCTGTTGGGCGGCTCTGGGGGAAAAGGAAACTCGAGGATTGCTTCGCTGTGTGGATGAGGTCCTGGGATTGTCCCGTTGGGTGATTCTTGAGGGAGAGGATGCTCTGGGGGCGTTCCGCTGCGTGGAAGAGGTCCTGGAGGTGTCCTGTTGGGTGGACGAGGTTCTGGGGCTGTCCAGTGGGGCCATCTGGGAGAGAGAGGAAGCTTGGGGGGTGTCGGGTTGCGAGGAAACAGTCTGGACAACATCCCTTTGGGCGGCGCGGTGCAGCGAGGAAGCTCGGGGGGCGGTACTTCGAGGTCCGCTCTGGGGTGTGGTGGGGGAAGCCTGGGAGAGCGCTGACCGGTGCCGTTCCAAGAAGTGCCCACTTTCTCCCCGGAGCTTCGCCCAGTGCTGTCCGGCACTTCGGCTCCCACCACCAGTATCTAAAGACAGAAGAGGCAAGTTCAAGGTAAGGGGAGAGTATGCTTTGCAAACTGGGAGGTGCTCTAAGAGAGATGTCAAGGAGTTTCTAGCATCCAGGATTTGGCTACTTCCTCCTGCGTCTTGGCCCCCTGCCTGCAATTTGGGACCCTGCCACCAGGTGGACACTGGTGACTGCCTTTCATCCAGCAGGTCGCCCGCCTGACCACCCACGTGTTTAACAGCAAGAAAGCAAGTATTTAGTGCAAAATCCCACCCGCCTATCACGCCAATCGCACCAGGGAGGCATCTGGCCCCCACGTGGTATCACTTCTCACTTCTCACCACACGGGTCTCCCCAGGGCCTGAGGGGCAGGGCAGTGGGATGGGGCAGTGAAGTGGCCAGATCTCATTAATGTTTTAAAAGATGGCCCCAGCTGCTACCGGGACGGGGGCGGGGGGGGGGGCGAGGCAAGGAAGGGGGGCGGTGGAAGGACTGAAGGGAGTCAGGCGGAAACAGGAGAGCTGGAGGGGACTCTGATCATAGTACCAGCCAGCAGCAGCAGGGGCTTGGCCAGGGAGTAATGGCAGAGATGGCAAGACGATGACAGACTGGAGGTGTGTTTTGAAAGCGGCGCTGACCAGAGCGCTGATATAATTGGATACAAAGGGCGAGGAAAGGAAGGAATCGGGATTCGGGGCCTGAGCCATCAGACTAGTGACATAGAGCAGACTGCCGGAGAAACGGGGCTGGGGGGTCAGGGTGCTGCTGGCCTCCACACCAGCCTCCTCCTCACCCTCCTCCCCACTCCACGTGCTCCTTAACCACCGCTACCTCTGCACTGGCTGCTCCTCCTGTTTCCGAACTCAGAGCTCAGCTATAATGCTGCCCCCCCCACCCCCGCCCATATGGGCCCTCCCTGTCCACCTGCTGTCACAGTTTCCTGTTTGTTTGTTTTTTAATCCTCACCAGAGGATATGTTTTTATTGACTTTTTAGAGAGAGAGGAAGTGGGTGGGGGGAGAGAGAGAGAAACATTGACTGGTTGCCTCCCATAGCGCCCTGACTGGGGATTGAACCCGAAACTTAGGTGTGTGCCCTGACCAGGAATCAAACTGCAACCTCTTGGTGTATGGGATGACGCTTCAACCAACTGGGCCACCCAGCCAGGGCTCCTGTCTTAGTTCTCCAAAAGTCAGTTACTGCTCTCTGATCTGGCTTTTCATTTGTTTCCTGGCAGCTGCCCTCCACTAGAACGCCAGCTCCCTAGGGCAGGTCTTGCCTGTCTTCTTCACTCTGGTTCTCCAGCACTAGGACAGGGCCTGGCACACAGTAGGTGCTTAATAAATACTTATCAAATGAGTGAAATGAAGAAGCTGTGTTGAGTTTGAGGTGCTACCATACACACCAGGGAAGAGGTCAGTTGGACAATGAACTAGATCGAGTCCAGGGCAGAAGTCAAGGCCAGAGTGTGAACTCAGGAGATGTTGATTTTTCCAGATAGTATTGAAAGCCAAGTGGCTGAGTTGCCGGGGGAGAGAACAGAAGGGAAACTGGGGCGAGGCTCTGGGGCCTCCATGTGTGAAGGTCAAGGAGAAGAGGCATCAGCAAAGGAGAATTGGAAGGAGTGGCCAGTGAAGAAGGCCCTGACCCCTTGCCGAGCACCCCGACGCTGCCCCCTGCCCCAGGGCTCTGGATCCGCCTCGGCCGAGGCTGCTCACACCCCGTCCCCAGCGCTCCTCTGTCAGCAAAAGGCATCGCCACTGACACAGACACCCAGGCCAGGAGCTGGGCCCGTGTGCTCTCCTGTCCCTAGTCCATCAAGTCCACCTCCTAAGTCTCTCTCCTTCTCGGTCTCCTCCTCACCCATAACCAGCACCCTAACTCGGGTTTCCCCTCTCACCCGGACAGCTGCAACAGGCTACAGAAGGGTCACAGACACGGTGCGTGCATCACCATGCAGCGACTCTTCACCCGGAGGCACCAGCTGGTCACAGTTTGTCTCATAGCTTTATCCGTCCCCCCACCTACCTGTCATCTCCGTCTCTCTCTCTCTCTCTCTGTTCACCTGTCACCTGTCCATCCTGTTGAGCCGTGTGACAGTCGGAGTTGACACTTCACCCTGACACTCTCCTGATGCGTCTCCTCAGAGCAAAGACAATCTCCTTCCAGTATCACACTCAGGAAATACAGCGCGGATGCAAAACTGTATCTAACACGCTCTTCGCGGCCAGATTGCCCGGGCCGTCCCCGTAATGTCTTCCATAGCTACGACTCTTCCCGCCCTTGATCCAACCCAGAACCCCACGCGGCAGTTTGCTTCTGTCTCTGCAGCCCTTCTAATTCAAGAACAACTCCCCAGGCCTTTTTCGTCTTTCATAGAGTCTTCCCAGATCCTGGCCGGGAAGCTCAGTTGGTTAGAGCGTTGTACCAATACCCAAGGCTGTGGGTTCAATTCCTGGTCAGGGTACCTACAAGAATCAGCTAATGAATGTGTACATAAGTGGAACACAAATTGATGTTTCTCTCTGCCTCTCTCTCAAATCAATCAATACATTTTTTTTTTTAAAAAGAGGGCTGTCGGTTATTTTGTGGGACATCCTTCAGTTTGGGTTTGTCTGATATTTTGCTGGGATTCAATGCAGGCAGTGCATTTTTTTTTTTAAATATTTTATTTATTTATTTTTAGAGAGAATGGAAGGGAGGGAGACAGAGAGGGAGAGAAACATCAATGTGTGGTTGCCTCTCACACGTCCCCCACTGGGGACCTGGCCTGCAACCCAGGCATGTGCCCTGACTGGGAATCGAACCGGGACCCTCTGGTTCCCAGCCCACGCTCAATCCACTGAGCTACACCAGCCAGGCCCAGGCAGTGCATTTTTAACAAGAAGTCTTGGAAAGGATGCTGCGTTCTCCCCTGTGCGTCACCGGGGACTTTGTCTCCGGCTAGGACGCTGAACGGCCTCTTGGTTACGGCAGATCTGTCAGATCTTCCATTCTAAGGGCGGCTGTGTAATCTGAGGGACATGCTTTGAGGTTGTGCGAATATCCTGTTCTCTGACAACCTTTCACCTAGGAACTTAGCATCAGCCCGTGATTCGTGCCTGAGTCAGTGATCACTACAGTGGCTGCAATAGTCCCTTTACTGGTTTCTCATCCCTCGGCCTAACCCTGCTCCAGTCCATCACTCACACCTTTGCCCTGGTGAACTTCCCTAGGCACACATCCAGTCGCTCTCTTCCTCAAAGCCTCCCCTGGCTCCCCACTACTTAGAGAAGTCAGTCCAAACTCCTTGGCCCAGTGTGGTCTGACCCATATTACGCCCCCATCCACACTCACGCTGTGCATCCCAGATCACGCCCTACTCACGCCTCCAAGCCTTTGCCCAGGCTGTCTCCTCAGCTAGAGGGCATGTCCAGGAGGCACTCCTCTGTGAGTCCCTCCATGGACAGATAGAAGCTCTTTGTCCTCTGCACCCCCACCCCGCCCTTCACTCATAGCAGGGCGCGCATTTCAGCTCTTCCTGTCCTGGGCCACTGTTGGTCATCTCCCGTCTGTCTGCTTTACTGGGTGCTGAGCTGTCTGGGACAGTGACCGCACCTAATTCCTTCTGAACACCCAAGCATCTGGTGCCAGATTTTATGCATAGTTAGCACTGGTATGTGGGATAATTGGGTGCTACAGGAGCCATAGGGAGCTAGGACGGCCTACCGGGGCTAGGACTGGGATACCCTGGCCCACACCCCAAAATCCTGGTGATGCTGAAGACACATATCTGCAGGCAACACAGGGCCACCCTGATGGGAGGGATCCAGCTTTGGGACCCAGCATACGGGGCTCACATACCAGCAAGGCGCTGGCCAGCATCACGCACGCACATCTGTGGGTTTGGCCTGGCCAGCAGCTTTTCCTCTTTCTTTGGGAGCAATGTGACCCTGATTTCCTTCGGGCATCTCCTCTTCCCTACCCCCACGCCATGAGGTTTGCACAGGGGCCTGACCCTATCCCTGATCACCAGGCTGGGCCGCAGGCCCTGGAGAACCCTCCCTAGGACTTTGGCTACATCTGTAGGGAAGATTGGACCTTCTGCCTGTGGAGGTCGGTAACAAGTAGGATACAGCCTGGCGCTGCTGCTGCTCGTCACGTCACCATGGGGAGGGGCGGGGGTCTGGCTGAGAATGAAGCCACCACAGAAGAAAGTACAGCAGAGGCCAGATTTCTGATACTGTTTGCACCTGGATCCAGCTATGCCTGAAGTCATCACCCCCTAGGCTTTTTACTCAGCTGGTTTGTCACTTGCAACCTGAAGATCCTAACGTATCAACTATGAGAGAGGGTATTTCAAGCATATTGCATGGAATATTATGGCTGTTTCATAATTATATGGGACTGTTACTATGATTAAGACTTGAACCACCAAAGTAAGACATGCCCAGGGGCCCGGATGGCCAGTGAGAGGGCTCTCTGGGCCCGGGGCTCCTGGACATCACCACTTCCATAGTCACAGGGACCAACCTGGTCTGGCAGAAGGACTCACCCTCCTTTCTCTGGCTCCCAGTCTCTCCTCCCACAGGTGCCCGGGTGAGGACGGACGGAGCCCGCTGGGCACTGTCAGGTCTTGGCCCCTCCTGCAACTTCCGAGGGATCATTGCGGTGAACTCGTCCCAGCCGGGGGCCTCCTCCTGCCTTTTGAAGATGTCCCAGTCCTGCCAGAGGGGGACAGGAAAATTGTGCTTGGTGATTAAGCAGAGGGGCCCCGGGCATGAGATGGGGCGACGAGCAGGGACCTGACACTGAAAGAGCACCTGCTGTGTACCCAGCACTGTGCTGGGCCCCTTGCAGCTGTGCACTCAGCTAATCTTCCATCAGCCCCATGAGGTGGCCGGTCTGCAGAGCTCAGAACTTGCCCAAGATCACACAGCTGGGAAATTTACATGGGAGGGGACTTGAACCCAGGGCAGTTGAACACAGGGTAGCAGGAGGGCCTTGGCACAGCAGTGCTGCGGTGCCCCAGAGACACCCCCACAATCCAGAGAGAAGCAGTTCTAAGCCTTGCCCTTCCATTTCCCAGGTGTATGGCTTCGACTAAGTTGCTTCCTTTCTCTGAGTCTCAGTTTTCTTGCCCAAGAACATGTCCATAAAGGAGGCTGGTGAGCCTTCCTGAACCCACGTCTGGTCGCTTCCCCCTGGAGGTCTCATGCGGAGTCTGCCTTTCCTACCCTGTGACAGCCCTCTAAGCGGTGAGTGCCCAGGACGTTCCCCTGAGTCTCCTCTTCTCACAGCTAAACAGCCGCCCCCACCCCGCCCCCTTCCTTCCACCCTCTGCCCCCTCTGCCCGGGCTGTGACCAAGTGGTATGTGACCAAGGTGGGGCTCAGGACCAATCCCATCCTTGCTCTGGACAGCACACCCACATCCTGGTGCTCTGTGACCTGTGACCTGAGAGCTTTTGGCAGCAAGAGCCAGTTGGTGATTCACGGGGAGCTCCCCATCCACTGACACTCCTTCCTCCATCTGTTCATAGGCAGACCCCCAGCCCTCCTGCGGGGGCCCTGCAGAGACCCCTCCCCCTCCCAGGTGGGTGGTCCGGGCAGCCTGAGGTGCCCACAAAGTCTTGGCCCAGCTCCTTGGTGCGAGCGGCTCAGCCCTCCTCTGGAAGTTTGGGGCTGGCACAGAGGGGTGATCTGCTCTTGCCCTCGGCCCCACCCCCAGCTCACCACAGAGGACGCGTTGCTGGTATCATCAGGGGCGATGGAGTCAGGGCCGGAGCTGGCGCCAGAGTCAGGACCCTCGTCGGAGCTGCCGCACAGGGAGGAGGCTAGGCCCTCCAGATAGGGCACTGCCTCGGGGGCCCGGCTCCTGCTCCTGGGGGTGACTGCGGGGCCCTCTGCAGGGAGCCCTGCCGACGGGCCCCTGAGAGAGGAGACAGACCCGTGACTTTTCCCCCTCAAGTCATGGGGATTAAGGAGTAAGACCCCCACCCAGGTACACACGCCCTCACGTTACAGAAGGGGGGGCCGACACCGAGGCCTCTCTGGACTGCGCTCTTTCCGCGGGCTGCCTGGTTTAGCTACAGCAGCCTCCCTTTGGAGTGAGTATGATGATTCCCATTTTACAGAAGAGGAAACTGAGGCTCATAGAGGGCAAGGGACTAGCCAAGGTCACAGAGCTAGGAAAGGGCAGAGCTGCACTGTGAACCAGGGCTGTGGCCCCAGCCCCAGCCCTCTGTCACTGGAGCAGAAGTGGGGACCCACGCTCAATAAGACGGAGCCATAATTATGCTGAGCTAAAGGGGGGCTCTGAGAGGTAGCAGAGTTCCAGGGGCGGTGATGGGGTCACCAGTCTGGATGCCAAGGGAGGAGCTGCAGAGAAAGCCCTGCTTTGGAGAAGCCAGACAGGGCAGCCACAGGCCCAGGCAGGTTTGGAGCTGGCCATGCCCGCAAAGAGTGACCTGCAGATTTGCCTGCAAGAAGGAAATGGGTGCTGACCCCTGAAAAAGACGTCTGTCATCGGATGAGTTTGGGACACACTGCACACGCCTCCCTCCCCCACTCAAAAGCACAATGAAGCCTGCGGACTGAAGGCTTTGACAGGACCTGCAGGAGGAGCCTCCCACTGAGTTTACCCCCGACTTTCTGAAACACGCCTGACATGGAGCTTTTGGTCTTTTAAAAAACAAAACATGGGAGGAGCACATGTTCCCAAAGCAGAGCTGATTTGATTCAATTCTTATTTTTTTAATGGGGAAACTGAGGTACAAAAAGAGGGAATAGCTTGCCCAAGGTCCCACCGCCCAACGGAGATGAAGCTGAAGCTGGCCCCAGGTTTCCAGACCCTCAGCCATGTCCTCCCAAGGCGCCTCAGCCACGAAATGGGACTTCCGTTCAGCCCCGCCAGGGTGGAGGGAATCCCAGAGCCTGCACAGTCAGGTACGTGGGTGTTAATCCTGTTTAATTTTTTAAAGCTGTGCCGAGGGAACGAGGAAATGTGAGTGGGCTGAGAGCCATGCCTGCGACAGGGTGGGTGCATGGGTGCTCTGTGATGGAAGCTGAGCTAGGGCCAAGGAGCATGCCCACTGTGCCCAGCTGTATGGGCTGACCATGTGACCCAGGCCAGCAGCCATCGCCATTGTGAAGGGGTGTGGGGTAAGGTAGGGGAGGGCTGCCCCGGGGAGCCCCACCCCAGGCCCTGGAGTTCTACCCACCTCTCGGACCCTGGCCCAAGGCCTGGGCCCACCACAGACTGGCACCCAGAGGTCGAAGCTCTGCGCAGGTCCGCAGAGGCAGGCGGGCGGCGGGGCAGGTCGCAGTAGGGTACCTCCGCACTTGGAGGCCTCCGGGGCTCCTGGGACGGAGTCGGAGAGAGGAGGCACCTCAGTGCCCACGTGGGGGCTCCCCTCCCCCTGCGCGGCCCCTCCCCCCACTAGGGGGTGTGGGAGAGTCTCCAAGCATCTCCTCCTGGGATCTTAGACTTCTCAAGGAGAGCTGTCTGTCAGGCTGGAAGCGCCCCTGGGGACCCAAGCTGAGGGCTGGCCGAGGTACAGCGTATGTGCGTGCATACGTGTGCATAGGTATGTGTATGTATAAGGGCCTGTGTGTGCATGTGTGTGCAAGTCTGGTGTGGTACACCAGAGCATAGGTTCGCACCAGTGCATGGAAATCCATTTATGCGTGTGTTGGCACATATGCAGGTGTGCGTGCTTGTGGATGTGAAGTGCACTAAAGGACCCAAAGTGTTTTCCGTAGCTAGAAGACAAGGGTGAGGAAGGAGGGTGAGGTGGAAGGATTAAGTCAGCCTGGGAGTGAGGGAGGAAGAGGTAATCCGAGGGCGGAGGATGTGGGAAAAGAAGGCCTTGGAGGAAAGGAGAGATTGCCCCACTAAAGGAGGGGCAGGGGGCTCCTGGGCTGGGGGGTCAAGGCCCCAGGGGCGGAGGCAGAGGCCCTGGGCTGACTGCTTGCCTCTCTCTCCCTCCACCCTCCGCAAGGCCACACCTGGGAAGGCTGCTGCTGGGCTCACCCAGGGGGAACGGCTGCTCCCCTCCGGGAAGGCCCCCCCATTCCTCCCCACCTCCTAGGGTGGCAGAGCCCTCCCCTGGTGGTGGGAGACAACGGCCACAGCACCCTGCACCCCGCCTCCTCTCGGGTTACCTGGGCAGCGGGTTCCGGAGCTGGCGGCTGGCGGCTGGCTGTCAGCACCCTCGTCCCCGGGGGGCTCCGCTCAGGCCCCCACGCTGCCGCCCTCCCAGGCCCCGATTCTGGGCCGTGGCGGCGGCGGCCGAGGCAGCAGAAACCTTAGAGGGGCCGGCTGCAGGAGCAGAGGCCCCTCATTACTGTTTCATAAGCTGGGGCCCAGCCAAGAACAATGCAGGACATGAAACCACAGGAACTCGATCCCCACAGCTCACCTGAGAGCCGGCGGGCGGGGGCCTGGGCCTGGGCTCCCCAGGGACCCTGGAGCCCAGGGCTCAGGGCTGAGGCCACAGCCTGGCCACAGTCCCGGGGTGGGCACAGACTCCCTGGGTTCCGAGAAGGTGGCCACTAGCAGGACCCAGGCAGGGCCAAGGAGTGGGGCCGGGGTGTCCGCTGTGCCATTGAAGCCAGAGGAGCCCATCTGGGTTCAGTTTCGCCCCCTGGCCTGGAGCAAGATTCTGATCAGCGCTCCACAGCGGGAGGTGTCAGATCCACAGCCTGGCCTGGCGCCTTGGCCGCCCTGGGGACCTCGCTGCATGAATGCAGAGGGAGCAGCGTGCTGGGCATTGCCAAGGGGTCTCAGCCCAGCTGGGCCCACCAAGTGCCCCAGCCAGTCAGGGCACCTCTGTTCGGCTCTCACTCCCAGCCCTCATCACTACCCACCACCCACATGAGCAGGACCAGGAGCCAGTCCCTGGCTCTGATTTCCTGTCTGGCGGGTCAGCACGGGCTCTGGCCTCAGACAGACATCAGGCCCAATCCTGGCGCCTCCACTTCCCAGCTGGTGACCTCAGCCCTGAAGCTTCCCCACTCTGAGCCCGGGTTTCTCATCTACAAAACTAGGATGATACGCGGACCCGCCTCCTGGGGGTGCTACGGGAATTTGTAAAGGGCTTAGGGACAGTGCCTGGCCTGTACACCTTAAATGTAATCGATAATGTAAAAAGATTAAATAGAATTGTGTTAGTGTTAAATCGATAGAATGCTAAATACTCTTATTCTTAAGAGTATAAAATAATTCTTATTCTTAAGAGTGGCTCAGTTGGCTGGAGCATTGTCCCTCACACCAAAAGGTTTGCGGGTTTGGTCCTCTGTCAGGGCACACACCTAGGTTGCAGGTTCGATCTCCGGTCGGGGCTTGTGCAAGAGGCAACTGATCGATGTTTCTTTCTCACATCAATATTCCTCTCTCTCTCTCTTTCTCTCTCTCCAAAAACCAATAAACATATTCTCAGGCGAGGATTAAAAAAATTTTTTTAAAGAATAAATACATAAAAAGGGATGTGCGGTGCCTGGCATCCATCACGACCCTCTCACCTCCTAAGCTCCCACCCTCCATCTAGAACTTGGCCATGACCTGGTCAAGGCTGTGTGATTGCCAGGTATGACCCCTCCCCCAGTCTGTGGTAGCCTCCGCTGAGGGTAGAACAGACACATACCCGGAGCCAGGACCCCACGGGAGCTGGAGCAAGCTCCCAGGAGGCACCTGGGCCGTTCCTGCTTGTTCCAAAGCAGGTGAAGAAGTCAGAACCGGTTCCCCGAGAGATACCTTTCCTAGGCCCCTCGGGAGGGGTGTGAGCCCAGGTGTGACGAGGGCCCCAGCTGGGAACCGCACAGTCCCATCCAGGCTGCGGGATGCTTCTTTCACACACAGAGACCGTGACTCCATGTCTGACACCGCTCATCCGTGAGGAAGACTTTCATCAGCGTCAGATCCTGGTGACCCAGGAGCCTTTATCTCCCACTGAGGTCTGGCTCCTCAGCTCGGTAATTCCGTAACTTCCCCCCGCTCTAGGGTGGCCCACGGGCACCTCTCAGTCACCACCCCCAAACAACTCTGGGTGCATTGCCCATCCCAAGAACCTGCCTCAGGAAATAATTTAGGAGTCAGCCATGTTCCACCTTCTCCTGTTCCATTACATTAGTTCTGCAATGTGTCCATTTCTCTACGTTTCAAAGTCTCCACTACCTCCGGCATGAGTAACTAACGGCACCTTTTCCTCACTGGTCACCTTGATTTCCTCACTCGTCTCACTCCCTGTACTCCATTCTCTACCCGGTAGTCTTTGGAAAATGCAAATCTGATCACATCACTCCCGCTTAAAAATCTTCAGTGGCTCCCACGACTCTCAGAAAAAAGTCCAGTCAGCACGTCTGTAAGGCCCCACAAGGCTTGGTGAGACCAGCCCCCACCCCGTCCTCCATCTTCATCCTAGAGTTCCCATGCCCCTCCTTCTCGCTGGACTCTCTCCATCCACCAATGTGCCTCCTCCTTTCTGCCTCAGGACCTTTGCACCTGCAGTTCCCCTCCTCTCCTCCTCCCCCAGCTTCACTGGCCAATGTCCCTGGTCTTTACCAAGCAGCTGAAATGTCACTTCCTTGGAGAAACCTATCACTTACCCTCATGCCCTTTGCTACTCCTTACAGCCTTTACCACAACCATAATTATTAGTACGATGAGTTTCTTAGTTTGCATTTCTCTTGCTAGACTACGAGCCCCATGGACCAGGGACTGTGTCTGTGTTACTTATCACTGTTTTGCCAGCATTTAGTATGATGCCTGGCACATGTTAAGCACCTATTCAGTATGTGTGCACACATGAGCTGGCCCGAGGTCTCAGCCAGGGAGCAGTAGGACTGAGACTAGAATGCGAACCTGTCTGAATCCAAACTTCGTCTGCTCCTCACTTGCAGTCTCCCCGCCCATGAGGAGAAGCTCATTTGCATGGGAGATGGACTCACTGATCTCTCAGGCATCTGTTCCCTGAACTTGGGGGTAGCCGAGCTGTTACCATAGGTATCAAGACAGGTAGAAAGGAATCTCTCAGGGTTGTTTTCCTGATTGGGAAGAAGGGAGAGGAAACTAACGAGTATTGAATTAGCCACATGTGACTTTGGCTAAGCAATGCCAGATGCCCTGAATGAGAAGCCTTGTTGCCCAAATTTATACTTTATAAGAGTGGAGCCAGACAGGGTAAATGACCCAAGGTCACACAGCAGGGAAATGGCAAACCTAGCACTGGAGCTCTGGCCTGCGTGGCTCTGAAACTGAACAGTGACTCCCTTATACTGGGCACCTCTTGGAGCCTAACCGTCTGCATGGTGCTGACTTCCAGGCTTCAGAAGAGCCTCAGGACCCTCTGGGAGTGACAGAGCCGGAACGGACCAAGGGCCCATGGAGAGTCACAGGCCCCACGCTTCTCATAGTGTGTGTACTGGGAGCTCTGGGTTTCCGGGCACAGCAACTTGGCCTAAGATCACAGCGACTCCAAAGCAAGTAAATGCCTTGCTCCTTCAGCACTGTCTGAGGGGGAATTTTCCAGTGGGTGCTGGGGTGTCTCTAACGCCCCTCTGACACCTGCAAAGCTCCCTTTTCACAGACAGACGGCAGGACTCGGGCTCAGAGCCTTCAGCTAACAATGCTATCCAGTTAGAGTTTAATGACACTCCTATTTTTTGTCTTTTTCTTTCTTTTTAACCTTCTGCATAAAGGCTATGATCCTAACTCTCTGTGGTGGTGATGTAAAGTTCCGTGTTAGTACAAGTGAGAAGGGGGTGTTGATTTAAAGAATAAGGTAAGTCACAGATTGGAGGACGCTCCGGCAGAAAGATCACAGGGTCAGGAGGAGAAGAACTGGCACTGGTAAGAGTAACATGGTGCCACCACTTCATTGTACAGGAAGGAAAACGGAGGCCCTGCCTGGGAGGAAGACCAGTGTGTGGACGGAACCCCCACCCCAAACCACCCCGACCGCTCAGGAAAGCCAGCCCACCTGGTGCCTTGCTCTGTGGGCCTCCTCAGGGTGGAAGCAGTTTTGACGGCAGCTCTGGGCAAGCACATTGGCCTCAAAGTGTTCACAGGGGGCATTCCCAGCCTCCCCCTCCATACTGGGTGAGCCAGGCCAGGGCAGCTCCTGTGATCCAACGGTGGGGCCTAGGGAGAATGGGGCGAGGAGGCAAGGGCCAGGTGTCTGGCTGGCAGCGCACCTGGACCCCAGCCCCAGCTTGCCCCTGGACAGATAAAGACCAGAGAGATAAGGTTATTCACCCATTTATTCATCTGTTCATTTATTCACTCAACACTCATTAAACACCAGGGGTTCTGCCAAGCATTTAACATGTGATTTCCAGTCATTACTGCAGCATTGCTCTAAGTATGTTCTGAGGACCCTGCATTAGACTCGGTCCAGCTGCTTATAAAGTGTATATTCCCAGTTCCCTCCCCAGATCCACCTAGGTGAGGCCTGGGTATGTGCATTTTAAACAAGTCTCCTAGGGGACTTGTGCACCCCAAAGCTGGAGTGCCCTTGCCTTCCAATTATCCTGCATTGTGGGTCAAATTAACGCCAGTTTCAGATGAGACAAGCAAGGAAGGCTCAAATAATGAGGTTCGATAATGTGCAAGGTCCCAGTGGCTGAACTGGATTCAAACCCAGGTCTGTGTGCCAGGAGGTGGAAGTGAGGGGCACTGGATCCCACTGCCAAGTCACGCAGGCCCCTTGGGAAATACTGGGAGTGAGGCAAAAGGACAGGCAGGTCTTTTCAGAGTCAAGGACAAAGTCATAGGCAATCTAAAGGCACACAGCAAGTTTACAGCAGAGCTCGGCCAGAGAGAAGAGCTGGTGTTCTGACTTAGGCACATGGCTGTCCTTTCTGAGAGAGCTCCAATGCCCTGCCCTGGGGCTGGGGCGGGGCTCCAACAGAAGAGTAACTTGAAGATGCCCTCCTAACCCACCTGGAGCCCCACGAGGGGATGAGAGTGAGCAGAATCCACATTCCCAAACACACAAGGCCCTTACAGGGCTCCCAGGTCGCTGTCCCTACCTTTCCTCACCTGGAGAATTGCCTCCACAGCGTCCCAGGGGATCAGGCCTTCGCTGCCAATCTCACCTGAGAGCCGGGGAATTTCATATCCTCCCCTGGGTCAGCCAGGGTGAAGGTTCCTGGCTCCTCCATCAGACCTGGGGAGGCGGCAGGGCACGGTCTGGGTGGGGTGGGGGGCACCCACTGACACCTCGGTGGCCCAGGAGTCTCTGATCCTGTCTGGGCTCTTCTCCCGGCATCGTTCCAAGCTCCCAGTGGTAGAAGGAAAGTGAATCCGTCCCGCCCAGCTTGGGCGGTTCTTTCCCAGTCCGGCCACAAAGGGGAGTATCTCCTCGGACGGAGACCGCTGCTCATTTCCCTGGGGGTAGATGTGGAGGGCTCTACTCCACGTCCCCCTCACTGCTCCCACTTCCTCCTCCCCAACCCAACTGGCAAAATCCTTCTCTGAAATACGTTTTAGGTGTGGATGTAACAATGAAAAACCTGCAGCGGACAGGATGCCCCACCCGGAGAATGGACCGCTGGACCTCTTTCCATCCAGCCAATCAGCCTGTCCCTCCCCGCATCCCTCACTCCTCTACATTTTCCCCCTTATCCCCCTCCCGTCCACTTTTCACTGCGCAATACTAACCTCATCTCAGGTTTCCACGCACAGGGGGTGCCGAGGTCACAGCCTCTTTATTTTAACAATGAATCAGAACATTGTCCGTAGGAGGACGAAGGCCACGCCCCTACCCCTTCCTCATAGGCTCTTTCTAGGTACTTTATTTACATGAAGGCTGTGAGATTGGACAATCTGGTAAGGGGCGGGACCCAGATGCCTCTGAGCGCGGGACCCACAGCACGTTTATAACCTCAGCAGACTGAGCTTCAGTGGGCCCTCCAGAGGGCTAGCATTATGAGACTGGCTCTTTCGGATCTCTTTCCCGGTGTTTATTCCCGCTTCAGTCCCCTAACCTGGCTATTGCCTAGACCCTAGGTTAGAGTCTTAACCTCTCTGTGCTTAGTTTTCTAATTTGTAAAATACGGGTAGTAATATTATCTGTGAGGGTGAAATTAAATGCCCAGGGGTTTTCAACCTCTACTTGCACACTTCCATTGATGCGATGCTCACTCAAATGCACAGTTCTCCCGCTTTTAATTTTTTTTTAATCCTCATCCGAGGACATTTTTTCATTGCTTTTAGAGAGAGAGGGAGAAGAGAAACATTGATGCAAGAGAAACATCAATTGGTTGCTTTCTGTATGCCTGGACCAGGAATTGAACCTGCAGCCTAGGCATGTGCTGTGACTGGGAATTGAACCTGAAACCTTTCCGTTTCAATTGGGATGATACTTCAACCAACTGAGCCACCCCAGCCACGGCCAGTTCTCCCCTTTAAAAAAGTGTAACATTTTTGCCCTGATTGGGTAGCTCAGTTGGTTAGGGAACCATCCAATATGCCAAGGTTGTGGGTTCAATTCCCAGTTAGGGCACATACAAGAAGCAAATAATGAATGCATAAATAAGTAGAAGAACAAATTGATGTTTCTCACTCCCATCCTCTCTCTGTAAAATCAATCAATCGATCAATCATCTGACATTTTTAAAGCTAACATTTATTCTACACTACATGCCAGCTCCTAGTCCAAAGTCTTTACATAAATGAAAACACTGTAATATGAAGGATTAAGTACCACGATCTTCATTTCACAGCAACTGAAGATCAGAGAAACTAACTCACCAGTGTCACATAGCTAATAAGTGGCAGAAGCAAGACTAACACCCTGAGCATCACCTGTGGACTAACACCTGACCACAGAGCATCTTCATTGATTCAGTCAGACATTCACATGTAGCTGGCATAGCCATGCCTGAACTGGGTACTGGAAGGTAGTATTGAATAAAATGTGGCTCCTTCTGAGATGAGGAGCCCACTGACCAGTGGGAGAGAGCCTCTGAACAGGTCATCCTGGCCAGGATGGAAGAGGCAAAGATACAGCTTCATAACAAAAATAATGAGCTTTCTGCTTAGTCCCAATTACTGTGAGCAAAACAGGGAGTAGTGAGACTCATGAGCAATATCTGGCTGTAGCACTCCCTGGCCATGTGATCTTGAGAAAGTTCCTTGACCTCTCTGTGCCTAAGGCTGGGCAGGCACTGTTTGAGCTTGCAGCTCAAGGTATGACCCATCCCCTAGTCCCACCCATCAGTAAAGCCAGAAGCTAACTCTGCTGGCCCTCCTGACAATTCATTAAATACTTATTGAATCCCTGCTGTTGTCAGCTGTATGTGCTGAGGATGCGTCGGTGAACAAAAGATCAGATCTCTTGTCTTCGTAACGCTTACATTTTAGTGGAGACAAACAGGCCACAAACTAGATAAATAAGCTCTATATAAATTATGTTGGCTGATGATGGGCGCTGAGGAGAAAGATGAAGCAGGGTGGGGGTGGAAGTGGTCAGGGACTACATACTGAGATGGCAGCATCTGAGCAAAGGCCTGGAGAAGGCGGGGCAGTGAGCACGCAGGTCCGCAGAAGGGCGTTTTCAGTTGAGGGGACCGATAACAAGGGGCTGGAGTGGAAAGAACGAGAGAGACAGAGGGGAAGTCAGGGGCCAGTGGTGGGTTGTCCTGAGCACTCTCCCTAGACTTGGAGCTGCCCAGTTGTGCCCTCTGTGGGATGGCTCAGGGCTAAGGATGTAATAGTGGCAGCTGAGGCAGCAGTCATCACTTGTCACCATTTGGTCCCAGCCTCACACTCTCTTTCTACTCCCTTAAGTCTGTGCCTGCTCATCTCCACCTTTGCTTCCACCGGAGAATCACATGCTCTGGGCAGGCAAGACAGAGATGCAGGGGGCCGTGGCCCAGTGGAGCAGGGGCAGCAAGGCGTCGTCAGGGCTGGCTCCAGCCCGTGTTACCCTGCACTGTGGTGATCCGAAGTGGCCAGGCTTGCTTTTACTGATCTCTTTAGAGACTCTTGCCTTGATAAAGCTCCTAGAGGCCTCAACCCAAAGGGCCCACAAGATGGGGAGCAGCAGGAGTGAAGAATCAAGATGTGAAACATGGAGAGAGGAGCTCCTGGGAGAAAACAATCCTGGAATCAGAGAGTTCTGTGATTCCACCACTCCTGATCCTATGCCTGGCAACACCGCCATGATTCAATGTCCTTGTGGCACACATAGGAGAGAGCGACGTCAAATACCAGCAAGCACAACAAACCGCAAATGTAAGTTGTAAATGGCCCCATGCCACTGGGCACGGGAGCAGACCCGGGTCAGATGTCTCAGCAGGCACACCAGAGAATGCAGGTGCCACGAGAACTGGTTCATGCGCACGGGCTTGTTTCAGCCTCTCACACGCAGCCCTAAGCGGTAGCTGTCTTCTGTCATCCTAGGAATGGGAACTAGACCCGGAGAGGTCAGCACGGCAAGGAGCTGACAGCGGTCCAGCGGCAGAGCCAAGATTCAACCCGAAGCCTGCTGTGTGCACTGACGCCCAGGCCCCGCTCCGTTCCTGCTCACAGGGGGCTGTGAGGGCAAGGCTCACACTCAGCTTCCTAGGCTGGGTTCCAGAACCGCCTAGAGCCTGGTGATGGGCTCTTTCCTGGATGGAGGCAATCGAGTGGGGCGAGTCACATCACCTAAGCACAGGGGAGGACAACTGGAAGGCAGCGTGAAGACCAGGTAGGGGGAGCTGGGAAACCAGTTCACATGGCCTCCTGGCCACAAGCCTGGGCTTTGCATTCCCATGCCCAGGTGCGGCCTTCAGACCTGCACCAGCCATCATCAGGTACCAGGCAGGTTTTGATGGGGACATGGGAAAGCACCTGCCCATCCCCAGGCGCAGCCTAACAGAGCCGCTGTTCCTGAATCCGCCCAATGGGGGGGTGGGGACTGCTCCTGGAAGGGCCTCCCCGGGGGGGGGGGGGGTAAGACCTTCAGCTGAGCTCCCACCACAGCACTCTCCTGTCACCTAGACCACCTCTTGCACTATCCTGAACTTCGCTGGGCACAAGAGCACATCCTACTCCATGTTCTGTCCTAGTGTTAAGGCCCAACATGGGTCCCCCAAACAGGGCGCAACACGAAATCCCCGTGCTCCAGCTCAGTCACAGGAAGCAGCACGCGGCCAGGGAAGAGTCTGCCCGTGCTCCTGAACAGCGCTCTGGCTGTCCCTGATGGCACCATGTCTACCTCTGGCAGGTGGATTCTGCTAAGGTTCCTTCCTGGTCAGAGGAACAGCAGAGTGTGTGGGGCAGGTCACTAATAAGCTGGGACAAGGGAGGGACAAGGCTGGCTCTCATCAGCTCTAAAGCCAAACCTGAAGAACGGGAAGGAGCGTGGAGGAACGGCAGCCTTGCTGAACACCAGCCAGACTCCCGAGGGGTCTGCTTGGAAAGGGCCATACTTTCAGGCAAGATGCATTTTCTTAAAGAAGGATTAATCACTCCTTGCACCTGGGAGCTGCTGGAAGCTTCTGGGGAGGGGGCCCAGAGCTGAGGCTGCCTTTTCCCACCCACAGGGAAAACTGCTACAGGGTGAGGATGCATCCAACTCCCTGACCATGCCCACCTCCCCCAGAAGCCTACCCTTGGCGTGTGGCACAGGGCCATGGATAAACAAACCACATTGCACTTAGTTTTGCAAACCTGATGAAGGCCCAATGGGGTATACATTCGGGACGATGCTCCAAATTTGGCCCTGCAGGTTCCTCCTGAGGGAGGTTAGTTCTCAGCTGCCTGCTACTTCCAAGGTAAAAGCCCCAGGCCTCCATGCAGGCTGGGCTGTGGGGACAGCAAAGCAGAGACAGGACCAGTCCTTGCAGCCCGGGCCGGGGCCCAACCTGGTTCTCAGGCTCACTCTCCGCTGTGCTGGGCTTTGCCAGTCAGCCGGCGGCGCTGGGTCTTGCTGGTACGAGTGGCACTTGGGGGCTTCTTGGTAGAGTCCTGGGACCATCGGGGGTGTTTCCTCTTGACTTTTTTGTGACTGTGTGCATGCAACGATGCCGTGAGAGAGGAAATCCTGTGGAAGGGTGGAAGGCTAGTGAGGCTAGAACCTCAGCTTACCCTGGGGAGCAGGCATGAGTGAAAGGTTGGGTTGGGGGTGACTGACAGCCCAGCTTGTGAAGGGGAAGCCCCGAATACTAGGGCTACCAAGTCCATTCCAAAGGCAGCCTGCTTTGATCCCAGAGGGCCTGCCTGATCCTTAGCCAAGAGAGAGAAAGGGCCTTAACCCCCTGCCCCCCTGACACAAAGGGCACCCACGGTCAGCCCTTCTTGGGGATGGGGGTAAGGGACAGTGATGAAAAGCTAAGGACCACATGACAGGCAAAGCAAAGGGCTTCTCTGGGCCCCACACCTGCCCCATGCCATCTAGCACAGGCCAGCAGGAGGTGGCTCTGCAGACTGGGTCACCAATGCCAGCCATGCAGAGCAGGCTCAGAGGGGAGAAGAGGATAGGGCTCACCGCTGGGATAGCAGGGGGTCTCTGGACTTCCTGGGGAAGGCTCTGGTCGGCTTCTCCATGGATGATGCCTCCTCCTCAGAAGCAGCCCCAGCCCCTTGCTAAAGAAGCACAGGACAAAGTCTATCAGAGAGCAGTGGACTGGGACCCTGGGCTCGCACAGCTCTGTAGAGTGGGGTCATGATCTGCAGCCTCCGGGCCTGCAGTGGGGCTCAGGGAAGGCTGAGTATGTGCTGGAGCAGGGACTACGCGGGGAGAGCTGTGTTTCAGAGTCCTCCACTGCCTGGGCTTTCCACTCAACACTCACAGACCGGAGAACTCTAAAATGAGGACAAGGCTTGTCTTTGCACCAAACCTTTCAGAAGACTGAGCACACAATAGAAAAGGCAGGTAACGTGTGACAGAGCAGTGGTTCCCGGCACACTACAGTCCATGGCAGGAAGCATGGTTGACCTGGTAACGTACAGAAACTCCCACACAACCCAGACAGACACAGCTCTAACTGAAGCAAACTTACTATGACACTTCTCAACATCTTCAACAATAACTCTCTCTCTCTCTTTTTATCCTCACCCGAGGACATTTTCATTTGTTTTTTTAGAGAGAGAGGAAGACAGAGAAATATTGATGTGAAAGAAGCATCGATCAAATGCCTTCAGACGCACCAGCCTGGGGACCTACACCGGAACCAGGGCCTGTACCCGTCCAGACCAGGGGCTGCACACGCCCGCGCCTGGACCAGGGATGGACCTGAAACCTAGCTATGTGCTCTGACCAGAAATTGAACCCCAAGCCCCTCAGTTATGGGGCAACACTCCGACCACTGAGCCACACCGTCAGGGCTATTTCTCTGTTTTTTAAAAATTCTGGTCGCAACCTGCTGATACATCCCGTAAGCTGAAATCTCACTGTCAGTGCACACAGACGTGATCACAGTAAACAACTATGTTAAGGCTTCTCGCAGGTTCACGTGTGGCCCCCCAGCAATCCCACAAGGCAGGCGCTACCCTCAGCGAACTTCGGTGTACCCACGGAGGGAAGAGGAAAGGCAGAGAGACGTCCAGGCGGCCGCAGCCGCTCAGCGCTGGAACGGGCCTCTGCAGCCCCAGCGCTCAAGGGTTCTGTCCAGGCGCAGAACGGAAAGAGCCGCTTGCACTGGAATTTCTGACACAGACCAGCACTTGGCAATCGCTGACAAGCCGGACTGCCCACGTCCCTTCTTCCCCAGGGCCAGGAGTGACACTCACCTCAGGTGGGAGCGGTCCAAGCAGCCGGGCCCCGGAGAGGTCCAGGTCACTGATGGTTGTCACGGTGACCGTGTGGTTGGGGTGGTCATACTGCACGGACTCTGTCTTTGCTGTCACCAGCCGGTCCAGTTCATCGGCCTCCTCTGTGCAGGGCGGACACAGAACTGGGCCTCAGCCCCGGGACATAAGCAACCAGGCTGCAGCCCCTCCCGATCCTGGAGTGCAATGGCCCTGTCTACTCTACGGGAGAGTATCCAGAAAGTCACTGCCTCCAGCGCCGGACCTGCCAGTAAATGTTGTAAATGATCCAACTCCTCCTCCTGTGTGCCAGGGAAACCTCAGACCACCTGCTCCTCACCCAAGACAAGCCCAGTGTGGCACCGGGAGCTGCAGCTGCCTCTGAAACCCGGCTGCCTGCTCAAGGTCAGGGTTGGTTTTGTTTTTTTTAAGATTTTATTTATTTATTTTTAGAGAGAGGGGAAGGGAAGAAGAGAGGGGAACATTGATGTGCAAGAAATCAATCGATGTATGAGAGATACATCAATCAGTTGCTTCTAGCTCGCCCCCAACTGGGGACCTGGCCTAGAACCCAGGCATGTGACTTGACTGGAATTGAACCAGCAACCTTTCAGTTTGCAGGCCGGCACTGAGCCACACCAGCCAGGGCTGCTCAGGATCAGTTTACCAAGAGGTTTGGGTCTCCTCCTTATTTCCTCCACTCACATTTGAGGTACCCAAGGCCACCCCTGACCCCCAGGTCATCAGCAAGACCTGAGAGTTAAGGAAGTCAGCTTCCTTGCAGCCCCTACACCCCTACCCTCCCACTTACCAAGGGATAAACAAACCCAGGCCTGTTGGCCATTCTCCAGGTCGGGCCAAGGGTGGGACTTACCCAGTGCCTCCTCTCTCTCTGCCAACATCTTCAAGTATTCCTGGTGGCGCTGAAACAAAAAGGGAAAGAAACAGTGAGTATGATGCCTTTCAAGCCACCTTAGGAAGGGACATTGCCCACCTCCAGGGCAAGTGAGTGGAAGACTAGGAGATTCCATCCTAAACCCTTCCTAGACCTGGGCCCAGTGTCTCTACCTGTACAAACCGCTTCCCAGGCCTGCTCACACCTCCCCTCATCCCTGCAGACTCCCCGTTCAGGCCATCAGAGGCTGCAAGTCCCCTAAGAGTCAGAGACTCTCCTGCCCTCCCCTCTGCACCTCCTCCCGGAGCTTCTTCTGCTCCCGCTTGAGCCGCTGCTTCATCTCCTCTATGGCTGCCTTCTTCCGCTCCACCTTCCTCTTGTGGAAGCCCGTCAGGTACTCTCTACAGAAAAGAGGCAAGGGAGAGTCAGGAGAGGCAGGGAGAGAAAGGAGAGCTCCAAAAACAGCTAATTGCACTCACGAAGTGCCAGGCACCATTCCAAAACGTACGCGTGTTAACTCATGTGATCCTCACAAGGAGAAGGGGAAAGGACAAAGCCAATGCCGTTTGCTATCGGGCGCCATTTGCCAAGCAGGCCTAAGACCTTGTTAAACATGACTGCCACTTTACTCTTCCGAGCTTATGTCCCCAGGACTGGAAATTACTGGAAAGCAAGAACAGAACATGACTAACCATCACCCCAGGCAAAAGATAACACTGGAGCAGAGTCCAGCTTACCCAAATCCAGGTGAAACCTGGGTCACAGCGCCCCTAACGCCCAGAGGCCACACAACAGCGACGCCCACCCTTTCATGATCCATCTACAACCCAGCAAAAGCTCAAAGCCCTCACCCCTCAGTGCTTGTGTATCTCCCACAGCGTGCTCCTTTCTCCTCTTGGAAAGTTAGTAAGACTTTGCTCTATGCCTTTTCTTCTTTGTAAATTCTGTCACGGCCCATGCCATCCACCGCCCAGCAGTAGTACCAATCCGTTTTACAGATGGGGTCACTGAGGCACACGGAGACTAGGTTACTTGCCCGCAGAGTGTGATGTTACGAAAATGAGGGAGATGCTGCCTCTTTCTACCCACTACCCTCTAGGGCTCTCAGCTTCAGGGGACAGAGCCAGGTGATAGGCATAAGTTGTGGGCCTTTGAACCTAGAACAGGTGAGGCCTCTTGTATGCTGCCAAATTCCATTCCCCAGAGAATTAAGCCATTTCCAGCAGGACTTTCAAGGCCACCTTTATCCAGACCTCTACACTTTCTGCTGGACCAACACCACATCTTCCCGAGGGCACTTGCCCCTGAACCCATCTGTGTAGGGCCTGTGGATGCCCCTGCATTTCCCTTCCTCCCTCTATCTAATCTCAGCCCCTTCTCAGCCTTATAGTACTGACTGCACCATTGCCATCCATTCCCGGCTCCAGCACTAACTAGGTTTTTCGCCGGCCCACCACCATATGCTACCGTGGGAGTAAATTCTGGTGCGTGGGTAAATGAACTTAAGCCACTCATTTCATTCATCATTGATCACCAACAGCTGGGAGTACTACGTGCGGGGAGGCTGGGCTGAACTAGCGAGGTTGAAGCCACAGCTCTGAGACCCAATCTCCCAGCTCTCTGGCCGCGCACACAGAAGGACCACAGGTCGTAGGGTCGCCCAAAGAGCGAAGGGAGGGCGGGGCAGACGACTCCACTCCACAGGATAGGGGCCGACAGCGGCCGCTTCCATTCCACGAGAGGGAGTCTAAGGAGAGCTCCAGACCACGCGAAGAGGGCGGGGCCGGAAGGGCCCTCTGCGTGAGCGTGCGCGCCCGGACCTTTCGTAGGTCTTGCCCGGCAGCCGGAGGGGATGTGGTCCAGCCTTAGCACTCACCGCCGTTTCTCCTCGTCGAAGCTGAGGACGAGCCGCGGCCGTCGGTTGTCGCCATCTCGCTTCTTCTTCTTGTTGCGGCCCATAACTGTGAGGCCTGAGCGTTGCTATTCCCCCTCTCCGAAGGTACTTCCGGTGCAGCGTTTTCGGCCTTCCGGACGCGCTTCCCAACCGTGCTATGCAGTTCCGCTCACCAGGCCCAGTCCTTTAAAGGGACCTCCCCAGCCCGTCACTTCGCCCCTCCTCTCTGGGTGTAACGAGCTCTTTTTGCCCGGCGACGCCCAGTCTCAAACCTTCTTTTAGGAGAGAAACGGTGAGAGCGAGTCCCCGGGGTCCTACCGCCAAGCCGGGCACCTGGTCCCATTTTTGCTTCTATTAAGTTGGTGGTGTTCTCCAAGATCACGTTTCTGGAAGCAAACTACCTGGGTTAAAATCCTGGTAGCTCATTTACAGCTGTGTGGTACTGGACCAGTTGCCTTTGCTCTGTCTGAATTGCCCTGTTTGTAAAATGGAGATAATTATAGTGACTTTGTAGGGTTATTGTAAGGCAGTGGTTTATAAACTTCAGCGTGCACCAGAATCCCCTGGAGAGCTTGCTGAAACCCATATCGCTTGGCACCACTCCGTGAGTTTCTGATTCAGCAGGTCTGGAGGGAGCCCCAGAATTTGCATTTCTAACACGTCTTTAGGTGATGCTGATGTTGCTGGTCCATGGACCACACTTTGAGAACCTGATTGTGAAGAATAGATGAGTTATGTAACATGTTTCCTGCACAAGCTACCTTCCTTCCCTGTGCCTGTTTCCCCAGTGGTGGAATGGGGGTGTCATAACTCATCCTCTCCCCAAAATGAGGGCGCTAATGGGAAGGCATTCACTAAAACAATAGCTGAAGGGGAATTTTAGTAACTGGGATTGCATGCCTGGATCTCCCTGTAAACAATAACGTATATGGAGCCACCCCAAAGGGACTGCCTTCTGCCCAAAATCTTTGGAATGTTAAAACAGGGCAAAGTAACCTCTGGCCCGGGCCTCACCAACCTTGTTTCCCAAAGAACTGTTTGCAAAGAAAAGAAGAAAGCAGTTATCGTGACTGAGGGAAGGATGGCCACTGAACTGAACATTTCAAACATTTAGCATCTCTGTGTTACGTTATCTGCACCAGTGAAATGCCTTCCTTTTATCGATGTAATTGTTCCCCCTCCCAATCTTAGAAATACCCCTTGCCTTTGTCTCCTAGCAGAATATTTGGGCTTCTGCCTGAATTAATGATTCTTGAGTAGCTATCCTTAATAGTCTCAAATAAATGCTTGTTTTCCTGTTACTTTGAAAGGCCCTTTTATTCTTAGGTTGGTATTACATTCTCAGCTTATCTGTGCTGGGTGGACCTGCAGGCTCAATGGTCATCACATTCAAGGGAGTGATACCTCTGTAGAAGCAGCACAGGAGGCTGCAGGAGTTCAGGGTTGGCTCCTCCAGTGTGGAGCACTGCCCAGAAGTGGCGACCCCAGAACTGGCCGAGGGCAGGGATAACAGAGGAATAAAAGACTCTTAGAACCCGACCGTCTCCTTTGATAAGTGACTGGATCCCAGAGAGCGAGTAAACATACATGCATTGAATGCCTGCTGAGTGCCAGGCACACAAAGGGAACAGAACTACATCATCTCAGAGAGGGGAAGTGACTTGTCCAAGGTTACACTGCTACTCTGTGGCAAAGCTGGGATTTGAACTTGGTTCACTGGCCTCGTGGCCCAGCATCCTGGGCCACTGGCCAGAGGGATCACTCCAATATCTAGCATGGCCCCTTTGGAGGGCAAGATGCGGACCCTGAGGCCCTGGCCAGGTAGCTCAGTTGGTTAGAGCATCATCCCCATATGCCAGGGTTGTGGATTTGACCTCCGGTCAGGACACGTACAAGAAAGTAACCAATGGATGCATAAATAAGTGGAACAAAAAAATGATGTTTCTTTCTCTCTTTCCCTCCCTCTCTAAAATGAATAAAAAAATAAATAAATAAACAAGATGTAGACCCTGAGTTTTGAAGGAGCCAGGCACGTAGTAGTTGCATCTCTGTGAATGCTGAACCCCTTCATCAAGGGCCCTCTCCCTGGGGGTTCCATGTCAGTGCTGAGAGGGTCATCCTTAGACCCAGGGCACAGCAGGGGTTGCCTGAATGGTGGGGCTTCAGGGTGATGAACAGTTGTCCCTTTGACCCTCTGTTGCCTGGTCATGCCCTGCTGTCCCCCTTGCCATCCTCCCTCTGGGTAGGAGCATTGCCCTGATTGCAGTCATGTCCCCAACCCAAAGATGCCCAGAGAGCCACCTCCTGTGAGTCCCAGGCACTGGGCCTCAGGGTTGCTGCCTGCTGTTTTCCGGCCCTGCCCCCACCCCCGTGCTCCAGACTGGCTGTAGATGGAAGTGATGGGCCTGCTACCGGACTTCATCAATTATAAACCCTCCTGGGCCGCTTTCCTCTCCGTGGTTTACTCATTCAGTCTCTCGCTGTGCCGAAGAATGTTCTCAGGGCCACTTGTAGATTATCTCAGTTAGTCCCCCCAATCTCTTTGTGAGGTTGGTGCTGCTTCATCCCCATTATACAGGTGAGGAACTGGAGGCTCAGAGAGGGGAAGTGACGTGACCGGACACCCGGTTAGTGCGTGGTGCGCAGACCCATTCCCGACTGCTGCCGTGGACATGGAGTGGTTCTGCCCTTCGGAGCTTCCAGCCTGGTGCAGAGACAGACGGACTTGCGCGGGGCCTTGTGTGGGGAACTCTGTGCAGGGGGCCTTTGGAGCCCACCCAGCCCAAGCTGCTGGCCCACATGGGGCTCAGAAAGGCCTCGTCTGCCCAGCTCCCCATGCAGAGTGAAGCCTGCCACCTCTGGCAGGGGCTTTTGCTCCAAACTCTTCCTAGGGGGTTTCAGGTCCCCTTGTCCCAGAAGGCGACAAGGAACTGGCAACCTCCCCCAGATTCCAAAAGCTCAAGAGCCCTTTCCTACATTGCAAGGTCGAAAACACCGAGCACCCTTTTTGGCATTGTTTTTGAAATTTTTATGTTTCTTGAGCCCCTGCCTTGTGCCAGACACAGCAAGAGATGGCACATTCTCTTAGTCAAGATGATAAAGATGATGAGCAAAAGGAATTTTCCTATTTACTTAGGTTTTTACACGATTACCTTTTTTGAGGTATGAGCCCCACTTTACTGAGGCTCAGAGAGGCGCAGCCACCGCCCAAGGTCACACAGGCATGAAGAGCAAGTGCTGAGGGTGGAGCCCTGGCGGCATTCAGATAGAGTGCTATTAAACTTCTCTGGATTTGCTTTTATAGGCTTTTTGTTTTATGTATGTATTTTTATGAGAACAACGTGTGTCAGTAACAGTAGTTTCATAGGCTGTTTAAAGAAGATTTTATTTATTTTTAAATTTTATTTATTTATTTTCAGAGATGGGAGGGGAGGGAGACAGAGAGGGAGAGAAACCTCAATCAGCTGCCTCTCACCGCCTGCAATGCGGGCATGTGCCCTGACCAGGAATCAAAATGTGACCTTTTGTTCTGTGGAATGGCACCCACCCGACTGAGCCACACCAGTCAGGGCTCATACACAGTGAGTCTTAAAAGAGGTGCAGGAGCCCTGGCCGGGGAGCTTGGCTGGTTAGAGCATCATCCCAGTACTCCAAAGTTGTAGGTTTGAGGGCACATACAAGAATCAACCACTGAATGCATAAATGAATAAATAAGTGGAACAACAAATCGGTTTTTCTCTCTCCTTCCCCCCTCCCTCTAAAATAAATTTTTAAAAAAGGGTGAAGGACACCAACATTTACGGAGCCCTTACTGTGTGCCATGCCCCCTGAATTCTTCTACATTATCTCAGTTAGTCCTTGCAACAACCCCGCAGGGTAGATAATAGTATCCATGCAATTTGACAGACGAAGAAACTGAGGTTCGGAGAGGTTGAGTAACTGGTCTGAGGGCAAACGGCAGTGGAGCTGGGGTTCAAACATAGGTCTAATTCTGAGCCTTTTTCTTCCTCCATATGCAGTGGTCTCATTCTTATCTTTCCCGGGCTTTCTTCTGGCCCGGTGTAGTCCCAGCTCTGGTGTATGGTGGGTTTCAGCCACTTTAGGGAGAATCAATATGGGTGGACTCTGAGGGCCAGAGAAAGGCGGTTGATGGGACACTTCCCCTAATGTCCAGCAGAGGGTACCCCTCCACAGCCAGATTTCCAGAGCTCCTTCTCTCCAGGTGGTGACTTAGGAGACTTAAGAGAGCCGAGGTGGGGGGGCTGGGTGTGGCTCCCAGGAGCCCCAGCTGATGTGCTCCAGCCTCCTCGGCCCTCTTTTAGACAGGTGCTCCCTAGAGAACCCACTGAGGTGGGAATCTTCCACCCCAAAGCATCCAGATGTGAATAATAACCCCCACTTTATAGATGAGGAAGGCTGGGGGCAGAAGAGACCTACCCAGGGCCCCGTGGCTGCTGCTGGCTGTCCGGGGGAGTGAGATTGTCCAAGCTCCCATCCCATGGCTCAGCTGAGTCTGGTACAAACCAGGGCATCGTGTTGCCACTCGGAACCTCGATTTCTCCCCTTCAAACTGGGACAGTGACACCTCAGGAGGCAGTGCAGCAGGCAGGTGAAACCACTCCCAGGTGTTGACCAGGCATCTTGAACGACACCTCCCTTAATCCTCCCCTCACACGCGAGAGTCACTGAGGCTCAGGTCAGTTAACGCGCGCGTGGCCACACAGCTGGCAGCCCTGCCCCTCCATCGGAACCAGCTCCTTCTGGTTCAGGGAAATGAATGGTGCCCAGTTACTCTTCTGGTTGCACTGCCCCCGATACCCTGGCATGGATCGCCCTGTCCTTCCCTCTGTCCCCCGGTTTCACTTATTCAACATCTTTCGAGCAGCTACTGTGTGCTGGGGCCCACGCGGCTGGGACTGTTTGAGGGCAGTGACTGGTCACCAAGCCCCCTACTGGGTACTGAGCTCTCTCCTTGGCCCAGAGACTCAGGGGAAGATGTCACTGTCACTTAGCATCAGAGAAGTGAACAGAAGTGAAGGAAGGGGCAGAGCCTGGGGCAGTCGGTGGAACTGACACTCACACACACACAAATGAAGCTGGTTCAGAGGCAGCTGCCTTTATTGGGGGTTATGGGTTGTTGGCTGGCTTCATTCAAAGGTCACACACTGGACCTTAAAGTCACCATGGGTTCCCAAGTAATTGATGACCTCTAGGCTGTGGCGGTTGGGGAACTTGAATGTGTGTCCATCTTGCAGCTGGATGGTCAGCTCTGCCAGGTGGAAGGTGATGCACACCTTGGGGGCGGAGAAGGGCAGTGAGCAGTGGTCCCCCGGGGAGCCTCAGCGCAGCCACAGCCAGGGGCCCTCCCGGAGCCCTTTCCTCCCGGAGCCCTTTCCTCCGGGATCCCTGACAGCCCTTCTACATGGGTGAGGCCGATGAGGTTGGGAAGGCGTTGACACAGTGGGTGAGCGAGGGCGGGGATATGGCAGGGAGGAAGGGACGGGGGGGACCTAGGTCTCCAGACACTAAGCCCAGCTCTGCTCCAGCCCACCTAGCAGCCTGCCCTACTCCCCAGCCTACCTCTATGACACTTCCAGGCTGGAAGGGGAAGACAGTGTCCCGAATCTCCTTCTCCCACGATCCTGCGTTCAGGCTGTTATATATGATTTTGTTGACATCCCCGTGTAACTTGAAGCGAGGATTGAAGTGCAGGCAGAGATTGTTGTTATCTGTGCCCAGGTTCACCGTGAAGCTAGGGGGTGACAGGTGAGAGGGACTGAGGCCTCCACAGCCAGCTGTCACCCCTCAGACTGACCAGTCTGCACTGTTCAGGGTGGCATCTGCCTGGGAGAGCTCACTGAGCTGGGAGGCAAGAAACCTGACTTTAGCTGCTGGCCCTGCACCCTCCTTGCTGTGTCCCCGTCCCTCTCTGAGTTTCAGCTGCCCCGCGTCCACTGTGGGGGCTGCACAAGGAGGATCTCTCAGAGTCTTGCTGCGACGACACCCGGTGCGGGGGAGGGCAGCCGAGGCAGGTGATGGAGTCACAGCTGGTTTGGTTTAAGAGGCTCCAGCAGGGAGGGCAGGGGAGCGACAATGGTGGTAGGGGCATCCAGACCCTTCAGAGGAAGTGACTCATCTGGAAAACGAAGCTTTGCAGCAGCCAGAGTAAATCCGCCCCCCCCCCCCCCCCCCCGCCGCTGCCACCTGAGGGGAAGGGAGGAGTGGGACCTGGCTGGCCACACCGCCACCTGACCTCCTGTGGGACCCGAGGGCTCCAAGCCCCAAGCGCTGCAGCCCACCATCCTGCCTTGGCCCCCTTACCTTTTGGGGTCTTGGGCCACCACACCCCGCACTCGAATGCAGTCCCCAGGTTTGAGGTTCATGTTGTGGGCCACCAGACCCTGCACAGACAAGACCCCGCCCAGGTGGTTTAGAGGGTGCAGTGTCCATGGTTGTGGGGGTAGGGTCGTCTCCACCCTGGATCCTCTGACCTGGCCAAGCTCTGGGGAACCCGGGGGCAAGTGCCAGCCTTTCTTTCTCTGTGTGGCCCTGGGCAAGTCCCTGCTCCCACCCCAGCCAGTTTCCCATCTGTAACAAGACTGAAGTTCTAGAGGTCAAGTTTAGACGTTTTTGCGGTTCATTCAGCTTGGAGATTTTGGATTCAGGGCGCCTTACTGCCTCCTGTAATAATGGAGAGAATCAGACTCCTTTTGAGTGAGGGAGTTGGTGAAGAAAAAAGGTGAATGATGGTCCATTCCCCTCTCTGCTGGAGAGGAAGGGGCCTGGAGCTGGAAGGGGAGCCCCCAGTATCCCCTTGAAGGGGCTGGAGAGGACATCCGCGGAGCAGGACCAGGCCCCTCCACAGAAGGGGGTTAAGATTGAATGCACAATCTTAACTCTGCAGCGTGGCTGGCTGGGGGTTAAGATTGAATGCACAGCTTACCTAGGAGTGAGTGGTTCCCTCAGGGCCTGAGGAGGATCCTGTCTCCTTCTGCCTCCCTTAGCAGAAGTTCCTACTGCCCCCACCAGACCAGCCCAGACAGAACCACCCCCACCCCAAACCCAGGCAGGCCCCCTCCCAGGCAGCCTGTCTCAGGTCCTAGCTGCTTTTCACAGCTTTCTAGAGCAGAGGGTGAGTGCCCTGGCCCAGTGACTGGGGGCAGCTGCAGTGGGGAGGGATCAGGAGACTCCCTGGGGTGGAGGAGAGGGGGAAGGGACTGCAGCTGGAGGGCCATCAAAGCGCCCCCCCCCCCAAAGCTGGCCACACCCTTTCCACTCATACTTGTCAGAGAGCTGCAGAATGTCAGACCCTGGTAGAAATAACTGCTGTCAGACCCTGGCGGAATCCAGAAAGTTCTTAAGCCAGAGAAAGCCTTGGGGGACCATGGTGCCTACTCCCATCTTAGAGATGTGGTCATTAAGGCCCAGAAAAGAGAAGGTACTTGCCCAAGGCCACAGCGTCAGGACTAGAACCCAGATCTGCATCTGCCCACACTCTCTGCAGCTGCCTGCCCCACGCCTCCCTGAGCCTGGGGGCGGGGTCCCCACACTCACCGTCATGACTGAAGACAGGAGGACAGTCCTGGGGGCTGCAGAATCAGCTGTCTGAAGACTCCTCCGAAGAGAGGAGCGATGGGCCCTTTTAACAGGACCAGATCCCGGTGAGTCCGGCCCCTGGAAGCTCAGCCAATTGTAAGTCAGCGCAGGCACAGGGACCGCTGGGGGCGGAGTCCGTGGACTTTGGAAGCCAGTTCTGGAGCAGAACTGACCAACAGATTAGTGACCCCTGTTCCATTCCTTCTTAGCCTCTCCCCCAGGGCCCAGGCTCCGCCTCTCATTCTCCTTCATCCCTCCCACACCCCCGTTAAAATAAAATTAAAAAACGTTGGGCTGAGGCAGGAACTGGAGAAAGCCAATGGAAAATAGTTTGAGGATGAATTAGGCCCAGGAATTGGTGGGAAGGGGCTTAGGGCCAGAAGGCTGAGCTCAGGGGTACCCAGGGAAGACCGCTGAGGGGGTGCAGGGTCCTTCAGGGAATTAGAGCTGGGGTTCCTGAAACCGCAGCCCGACAGGGCCAGGGAGTGACTCCCTCTGTGGGCCTATGCAGAGGGCCTGGGGTGCATGCAGCAACCACAAAGCCCGGGCCCCACCAGACCTCTGCCAGCAGCAGGGATTGTGGCGGCCCTGTGAACTTCTCACTAACGCTAAAGAAAGGCTGGCTGGGTGCCAAGTCTGAAGCTGTGGCCAGGGTTCAGGGGCCTGCTGGGGATCTTCCAAGAGCCCCTGCATGACAGCCCCTGGCCTGTCTGAGAGGGTCAGGCCTGGGAGGGGCCCAGGCTGAGCCAGCCCATGCGGGGTTAGGGTTCCTGCTCTGCACACTCCCGTCCACTGTCCTCACATCTCTCCCTCCGAGGACATGCAGGACCGTATCTTCCCCACTTGTGTGGCAGCTGTTTTACTGAATGCCTACTATGTGCCTGGCCCAGAGCTGCTCTGAGAGAATTCAATGATGAAACCTTCCCAGTCCCTGCTCTCAAGCAGCCCACCGTTAGGGCGGAATGTGGCCATGGACCTCATGAAGGAGCAGCATGATGCTGGCTCTCGGGAGCCATGAGCAAGCCCCGTGGTGGGAGGGACGCTGTCCAGCGTGTGAAGGTGGGTCTTGCAGCATGGGCGAAGGAGGGGCTGGCACTCCAGGCTGAGCAGAAACTATGCAGTGAGGAAGCACAGACTGGAGAAGAGCAGGTATGGCTTGTAGTTCAGGGTATGTTGCGGAAAGATGGGGCGTGAGGCTGGGAGGCCAACAGTACCCGGATCAGGAAAGGCCCTGTGGATCGGCGGGGACATTGTTTTATCTGAGGGTGCTGGGGAGTCACAGAAGGTTATGGGGAAGGTGAGTATTGGGGCCAGGTTTGGGCTTCAGGGAAGATCACTGTGGCAACAGAGTTGGGGGTGAGTTGGAGCGGTGCTCCCTTTATACTCGGAACCAGGTGGGGAGAAGGGTGTGGGAAGCTGGGGGCGAGGGGGAAGCTCCCCAAGGACGTTGTCGATGGGCCCTGCATCTCCACATTGCCCTCTTCCTTCCAAAATTGTGGCACCAAAGAGGAAAGATGTGGACCAGCAGTGACTTGTGTCAGACGGTCAGTCTAGCACTCCCGCCCTGCTCTCCATTGCCTCCCCAGCCCACCACACGTCACCTTCCTCCAGACGGCTGAAGCCCACCCTGGCACAGGAGGACTGGGGAGTACATGGGATGGCCAGGGGCCCAGTGAGGAGGCTGGGCCACACCATGGTGAGCCCCTTCCCCCTCCTCCCAGACAGAGCAGGCTGCCTCAGAAACCCTCCACAGCAGCTACACTTTTTCCTGCAGGGCCTTCCCCAAACCTCCGCCTAGGGAGAGGGGTGGGGGCGCAGCTCCACTGCCTTTCCACTGTGCTTCCCTCCAAGGGCCGCAGGCGGCCCTCTCTGCCTGATCAGGGAATCTGGGCGTTTCAGGAGGAGCCCCAGGCCAAGGACAGAGGTGCTTCAGGCACGGTCCTTGCCCGACTGCCACCAGACAGGCCCGGCCGGCCGTTCCAGCCCCATGCTTAGGCTCGGGGGGCCCTGAGTGCTGCTTCTCCATTCTTCCCCCAACCCGGAAGACACGTTGGAACCAGGAAGTGTTTGCTGATGGACACGGGGCCGCTTTACTCCTTGTGGGCATCTGGCCAGCCGAGCTCTAGCAGAGAGGTATGTGGCTTGGTGAATAGAACCCTGGAGAGGCCCCTTTGAGAATCTGGAGACTCGGGTCCCTTCTCTCCATGTGTCTCAGTCACCCCATCTGTGTGTCGGAGAGGTGAAATCCTGCTCTCCTGTACAAGGGTAGCACAGGGTGGTGTTCTGGTCTAAATAGTTTTTTTTTTCATAGTCGCAAAAGGTCTTAGCTTCTTTTCCTAGGCTGTTTACCGTCCTGGGGTCAATGCCTCTGGGAGGTTCCTCGACCCCCACCTCATCCCCAACAGTCCGCCCCTGCCGAGGCCCAGGCAGGGAGTCTCTCCAGATCCCAGTGTCCCCTATAACCGGGACTGCCATTTGCCTGGGGAGAGAGACAGGGACAGGGTGCATTGTGTGGTGGCGCCCACTTATCTGCCAGGCCCTGTGCCCGGCGCCTCGCTTTTATGCGCGATCTCATTTCATCTTCCCTTGGTCTCCTCTGGCAGCTGGGCGGAGCCACACGGGGACGCTGCCGGGGCCCTGAGGTGAAGCTCCTGTTAGAATCGGGAAAGAAAGGCAAGTCCCAGAGTGGGGGCTGCCTGGCTCTGACCGTAAAGAGTCCTTGACCTCTCCGAACCTGCTTCCAGGCCCAGAAAGTGGGAGCTTTACCCAGGAGCACACGGGCGACGTGCGAGGGGCTCGACATTGCTTCGCTCTCCTGCACCTCTCCCCCTGCGCCTCGCCTCCCCGCTCGGCAGTCTGGAATGCCTCCATCCTAAGGGCCTGCCCTACAGGCTGGACCTTGCCTGCTGCAGGAGACAAGTTTAGCTTGCCCAGGGCACCGTGGCCCTTCCCAGCCTGCTGTGCCCTCGTGAAGGCTGGGCGTCCTCCAGCTAGCAGAGGTGGAGAGGGATGCTGGGCCCACCGAAACACCACCCACGGCCCCTGCCAGCCTGGCTGACCCGGGTGGGGAAAGTGCAGCGATTGGAGCCAGGCGTCCCAGAAGTCGGAGCGGGGAGGGACCCCAGGTACTGCCCCTTCATTTGCAGATGTAGCAACCAGCCAGTGAGGTAGCAGCTTGACCAGGGTCACACAGGAAGCTGGAGCCGGTCCATCTGCTGAGCCAAGGAAAGGACTCTGTGGGCTTGGCGTACCTGGACCTCAAACAATGACTTTTTGTTTGTTTTTTTTAATAAAGATTTTTATTTCTTTATTTTAGAGAGAGAGGAAGGGAGGAAGAAAGAGAGGGAGAGAAACATCGATAGGTTGCCTCTAACACACGCTCTATGGGGGAACCTGGGTCGCAACCCAGGCGTGTGCCCTGACTGGGAATCAAACTGGCGACCCTTTGGTTTACAGGTGGGCACTCAGTCCACTGAGCCACAGCAGCCAGCGTGGTGACCTTTTTTGGATCCTGCTACATGAAGGGTGGAAAGGACTGGTGTGGGGGCAGAGAACTCCACTCCCCCCCTGCGACCCTGCTTCAGGTACCTGTCCCACTGGTTTGTGCAGCTGCAGCCTACCCCTCCCCCGCCCCCGCCCCTTGCTCATCCATTCTCACCCCCTTGCCTTTGCTTGTGCTGTTCTTCTCACCCAGGCAGCCACCTCCCCAAACATGGTGGACATCTGCCACTTTTCCTGTCCTACCCGGTGTCTGTGCCCACCTCTGATCACAGGCCCCGACTTGCCTTTGGTGAACCGCCCCTTTCGCATGAGGCACGGCCGGGCCCGCCTGTCACTCGTTAGCCCTCGAGGCTCGGGCGTGAGTCTTTTCAGGTTTGATTTAAAAAAAGTTTTCTTTTGTCATAATTATAGACTTACAAGAAGCTAAGAGCTTTTTAAGAGCTTAGAAAATAAATATTTGAGAACTGAAGGAAAGAAGTATTTGCTTCCAAAGTATAAAACTGCAAAACTGGAATTAATAAATGTTTACTGTGCTCCAGAGAGTTCCGGGCAGGAAGGGTGCAGGTGCAGGGAGGCCTGCCTGCCCCGAGGCACGTCACAATGAGGATGCCGGGGGGCAGAGGATGGAGAGAGAATCTTAAAAACAGCAAGAGAGAAGCAGCTGGTTGCCTGCAGGGGAGTTCCTGTAAGATCGTCAGCTGATCTCTCAAAGGAGACTTTGCAGGCTGGAAGGACTGCAGGAAGTACTTGGAGTCAAGAAAAGCAGGAACCTACAGCCAGGGTTGCTCTACCCAGCAAAGCTATCATTTGGGACTTCTGGTCAAGATGGAGGCATAGGTAGACATGCTTCGGCTTCTCGTGCAACCACGAGAACGATCACAACTAACCTCAAAACAAAAAACACCCAGAACTGCCAGAAAGTCGAACTGTATGGAAGTCTGACAACCAAGGGTTTAAAGAAGCCACATTCATCAAGATGGGTGGGAGGGGCGCAGCTGGGGAGCCAGGGTAGAGAGGATGCTGTGTGGTGGTGGCAGTGAGGCGGCAGTGAGGTGACAGTGGCAATGATGGGTGGAATGGGCAGTCCCACATTCACATGTGGTGGGTAAAAATTGGGAGGGATGCCTTGGAAGCCAGCGATTCCAGCCCCAGGCCAGACCACAGAGCCTAGGGTTCCAGGGCCTGGAAAATAGACCCCCATAACTTCTGGCTGTAAAAACCAGTGGGGGTTGGGGCAGCGGAAGAAACTGCCGATCTCTCAGGAGAGTGCGTTTAAAGGGCCTGCACAGTCCTAGAACATATGCAAACCCACCCACTCTGGGGACCACCACCAGGGCAACAGCTGGAAGGGCGTCAGTCGCATACGGGAAGTGGGTGAAGTGACTGGAAGCGGGGTGAGTGCCGAGGAAGCCTCCAGCAGCCAGGCAGCAGCACTGTCCCCTCTCCGACTCTTCTCCCATGTACAGAGCCACAAAACAGCAAAGCAGGCTGCCCTGCCCTGGTGAATACCTAAGGCTTCACCCCATACAATTTAACAGGTGCAGTAAGACAGGGAGTCAAAGCAGCTCTACCTAATACACAGAATCAAACACAGGGAGGCTGCCCAATTGAGGAGACAAAGAAATATGGCCCAAATGAAAGTACAGAATGAAACCCCAGAAAAAGAGCTAAACAAAACAGAGAGAGCCAAGCTATCAGAGGCAGAGTTCAAAACACTGGTGATAAGGATGCTCAGAGAGCTCACTGAGTATGGCAGACACGTAAGGGAAGAAATGAAGCCTACACTCAGTGAAATAAAGAAAAATCCAGAGGGAACCAACAGTGACAGGAAGGAAGCCAGGGTTCAGATCAACAATTTGGAACATAAGGAAGAAATAAATATTCAACCAGAACAGAATGAAGAAACAAGAATTCAAAAAAACAAGGACAGAGTAAGAAGTCTCTGGGACATCTCTGAAAGTGCCAACATTCAAATCATAGGGGTGCCAGAGGAGAAAAAGAAGAAATAGAAAACTTATTTGAAAAATAATGAAAGAAAACTTTGCTAATTTGGCAAAGGAAATAGACATATACATCCAGGAAGCACAGAGGGTCCCAAACAAGTTGTACCCAAAATGGACCACACCATACCCATCATAATTAAAACGCCAAAGGTTAAAGATAAAGAGAGAATCTTGCCTGGCTGGTGTAGCTCAGAGGATTGAGCGCGGACTGGGAACCAAAAGGTCCTGGTTCGATTCCCAGTCGGGGCACATGCCTGGGTTGCAGGCCAGGTCCCCACACTGCCAGTGGGAGCCATGTGAGAGGCAACCATACATTGCTCTTTCTCCCTTCCTTCTCCTCTCTCTAAAAATAAATAAAATCTTAAAAAAAAAAGAATATTACTTAAAAAAAAAAAAGATAAAGAGAGAATCTTAAAAGCAGCGAGAGAAAAGGAGACAGTTACCTACTAAGGAGTTCCCATAAGATTATCAGCTGATTTCTCAAAAGAAACCTTACAGGCAACAAGGGGCTGGAAAGAAGTATTTGAAGTCATGAAAGGCAAGGACTTAATCCTGAATTATTCTATCCAGCAAAGCTATCATTTAGAATGGAAGGGCAGATAAAGTGCTTCCCAGACAAGTTAAAGCTAAATGAGTTCATCACCAAGCCCTTATTATATGAAATATTAAATGGACTTATTTAAGTAAAAGAAAATCAAAACTATGAACATTAAAATGATAACAAACTCACAACTATCAACAACTGAATCTAAAAAACAAAAACAAACTAAGCAAACAACTAGAACAGGAACAGAATCATAGAAATGGAGATCACATGGAGGGTTATCAGTGGGGAGAGGGAGAATGGGGGAAAAGATACAGGGAATAAGAAGCATAATTGGTAGGTACAAAATAGGCAAGGGGAAGTTAAGAATAGTATGGGAAATGGAGAAGCGAAAGAAATTATGTACATGACCCATGAACATGAACTAAGGGGGGGGCGGAATGCTGATGGGGGGTACAAGGCAGAGGGGGGCAAAGGGGGAAAAATTGGGACTGTAACAGCATAATCAATAAAATATACTTTAAAAAAAATACAAAAAAGATACTATTTGGAATCGAAGGGCAAATGAAGAGCTTCCCAGACGACAAAAACTTGGGAGAGGTCCTATCACCAAACCGTTATCATATGGAAGGTCAAAGGGACTGGTTTAGGAAAGGGGAGAATGGAGACTATGAACAACTGAATGGCAATAAATGCCTGTTTGTCAGCAACGGAACCTGGAAAGCAAACCGGGGGAGCAGGAAGAGCAGGGACAGAAGCTGGGTTGCAGAGAGCCTTTTGATGGGTGCCTGGTGGTGGGGTGGGGCGGTGGGGGGATTGGGAAGTGCAGGTGGCCGGTTGCAGGGTGGCCGTGGGGACGTGGAGTGCAGTGTGGGAGGTGAAGGGACCAGGGAACTTGTGTGCATGGCCCAGCATGGCCCTTGGACATGAAAGGCGGTGTGGGGATCGCCTGGGCAGGGGGGGGCGGGGCAGCTGTGATGGCATGGTCAGTGGAATGTAATTAAAAAAAAGTTTACCGTGCTCAAACTTAACTACCTAAAGGTAGTTAATATAAATTGTACTACATTTGAAAACAATTTTGGAGGTCGAGTTTCCTTCAAAAGTGGGCCCCAGTCTTCCTAGAGGTTGGTCACTCCTAAATAAGATCCCCATAGCCAAATAGTGTCTCAATAAAAGTATAAAAATACTTTGAAAAATGTGTATCAGAAAACGCTCCATATACAGTTAATGTGGGATGTGAGTGATTTTTAGCGTTTTCTATGATGTGCCTGGAGCCTGTGTATCGGGAGAGTTTTGGGCAAGAAACAGTTAAGAGTTGCTTTAAAGTAAAGGGAAACGTTCGCATAGCAAGAAGTCTGGAGCTAGGCAGTCCCCATGGTTCGTGAATTCAGTGGCTCAGTGAAATCATCAAAGATTGGGGTGCTTGTCTGATCGTGGATTATGGCTGTGTAGACAGACAGTCCTTGCTTTTAGGGGAGAGAAGCTAAAAGCTCTGGGGTGAACTATCTTTAACATCTGCAGTGTACTGTCAAATGAATCAGTTAAAAAGGTAAGTATATGTGGCCCTGGCTGGTGTGGCTCAGTGGATTGAGCACGGGCCTGTGAACCAAGGGGGGTTGCTGGTTCCATTCCCAGTCAGGGCACATGCTCGGGTTGTGGCTGGGTCACCAGTGGGGGGCGTGTGAGAGGCAACCACACACTGACGTGTCTCTCCCTCTCCCTTCCTTCCCCTCTCTAAAAATAAACAGATAAAATCTTTGGAAAAAAAGTAAATAAATAAAATCTTTTTTAATGAAGGTAAATATATGTAAAGAACGATTAAACAAATTGGGCAAATATCAACAACTGGGTAAAGGTCATAAGGATGTTCATTTGCTGTTCTTATATTTATTTCCTGTTGGCTTAAAAGTTTTTAAAAATAAAGCTGGAGGGTAGAAGATAATAAGAAATGTATATTTGGTCTCTGACCCCAGTTAGTGACAGAGTTCCTAAAACCCTTATCATTTCATAAGCAACAGAGCTGCTAAAAGCATCTTTGGTTCTAACATTGCGGCTGTGACCCCGTGCCCCACACAGAGCTCCTAAATCCCTTGAAGTTTCCTGAGTGACAGGAGCATCTTTTGTTCTAATGAGTGGACTCTGGCTGGGCTTCTGGAGGGCTTCAGATGGGGCTGGTCATCAGAAGGACCAATGAGAAACTTGGAACTTTCAGCTGCACCCCCACCCTCAGGGGAGGAGAGATGCTGGCGATCATTCACACAATCGACCACGACCACAAGAGGAAGCCTCCAGAAAAATCCCCAAAGTGCAGGGTCAGGGGAGCTTCTGGGTTGGTGAGCACATCTGCCTGCTCAGGGGGTGGGAGCAGCTTTTGCATGTGGGACGCTCCTGCACCCGGCCCGGGTGTCTCTCTTCGTCTAGCTTCATCTGTATCCTTCATCACCTCCTTTATTACATAATAAATCAGCAAACGTAAATGTTCCTGAGTTCTGTAAACCTTTATAGCCAGTTATCCAACCTGAGAAGGGGATCACAGGAACCTCCAATTTCTAGCCTGCTGGTCAGAAGTACAGAGGACAACCTGGGCTTGTCACTGGTGTTCGAAGTGGGGAAAAGCCTTAACCTGCGGGTTCTGCACTAACTCTGGGCAGTGTCAGAAGTGAATGAAGTTGTCGGACACCCAGGTGGTGTCTGCAGAAAACTGGAGAATAGCTCGATGTAGAAAACCCACACGTTCGCTGTCGGATGTATTCTGTGGGCAGAAGAAACCGATTTCCCTTCTAGTCGGCAGCAGAGAGTGGGAAGTGCTGAGGCCCTGGCTCGTGGACACGTGGTTTGGGAAGCGCAAGGAGGAAGGGCGGGCACGAGGAAGCTTTAGCTGCTGTAAAGTGACCAACGGAATATAGAGATGGGCTCTAACTCTTGGCGGGGGCGGGGGGGGGGCCGGTTTACTGGACACATAAGGAAATGCAAAAAAAAGCACAATATGTCGTCCCTCGGTTACGGTTATGGGTGACAGCTAAGATGAAATCAAAAGAGAGTGGTGGGCAGCGCCTCGATGCTAGACCACGCTCAGATTTCAGTGAGTCTGAGCTTGGGTCGCCAGCCTCAAAGCCACCCCCGAGGGGACAAATTCCTCAGGGGCAACACAAAGCACCTCTGAGGTCTGTGGTCACCAAGAAAGTAGTCAACACGGGGAGAAGACAAAACGAGGAAACCGCTGAAAGCAGGGGTGCAGCGTGAAGTTGTTCCGTTCTGTGGACCAGTGCTGTCAGCGGCCTGAAATACCAACAACCGGGAATCCGAGTGAAGGGCGATCATTGTGCCACTGTCGCACTTTTTCTGTGGGTTTGGAGCTTTTCTAAACTGAAAGTCGAGGAGGAAACCCCTCCAGCAAGTTCCATCTTTTTTTGGCTCTGCAGTCGCGAAGCTGGGAAATAGGTTGGTCACACCTCGTGATCACAGAATGGCTGCAACAGCGTCTATACCCAAATCCCGAAGAGTGAGTCCCTACTCCATGTCCTGCTTTAAAAGTGAGGCCAACATTCCTGGAATCTCCCCTCATGTCTTAGTGGTCAGAAGTGTATCACAAAACAACACAGACAGACAGACAAACACAAATCAAAAATGAACAAACAAAAAGTGCATCGCAAGTCCATGGCCAACCTGATTGTGGGCTAGGAGCAATCCAGTAGCCGTGACTGGCTTAGACTGAAGCATTAAACGATCAAGATTCCACTACCTGGGGCTGGGATGTCCATCCACATGCCCCCAAGTGCTCCCCTGAAGGAAACCAGGATTCTATCACCAAGAAAGGTGGGGAGCGGCTGCTAGGTCCAGAGTGAGGCCAGGGAGGCAAGCGCTCTGGGTGGGGGTGGGGGGCTCATGACTCAGGCTGGCCATCAGCTGTGCTCTGTCTCCTTGGGTGCGGGTTCCGAGATGCACAAGGACCCAAGCCAGGCCAAGTCTGCCCCAGGATGCTGGTCAGGGGGGAGGCGCCCACTGTTTGGGACGCAGCACAGCTGAGAGGGACACACCTGGAGGGCACCGGACCGCCTTGCAGGGGCAGCCCTAACCTCCCTCACGCCTTGGACAGGCTAAGCTGTTTCTGTCACACATGTGCCATCTGCTGATGTCACGATGGCCTGAGGCTCAGTCAAGCGTCCCTCCCCCCGGAGAAGAATCACATCGCAGAGAATCCCCAAGACCTCCCAGACCCAGCCCTCACTCTACAAATGAGGACGGAGGCTGAGCGGGAAGGGGCTTGTGCAAGCTCAAATGACAAGTCAGTCAGTGACAGCCACGTCTGGAACAGTCACGGCCTCTCCCCCTAGGCGGCTCTGGGCTGCCCCATGGCCAGCTCACAGCTGAGCACGCCCTCTGCACTGGGTGCTGGGAAGGTGGCAATGTGTGCCCGGCCTGGAGGGGTTCAGGCCCAGCAGGGCAGTCACACAGCACCCAGTGTGGACACCCAAGGCAGGGTGCCACAGCACCTCACCTGAGCCCCCTGAGGCTGGGGAATTGTCCTCGCGTCTCCAGAGAAGAGGTGCAGCTCCCTGGAGTCAGCCAACACAAATTCAAGTCCTGCCTCAGGTGATCGCACTTTGTAGGTGCGCGCCCGCCCGTGCCCACCCGTGTGAGTTCGCATTGCCTTTCTGATCTTTATTCCCCAGTACCTTCTCCCCAAGGTGGGGTGAGGGACACAGGCTGCTGGGGTGTTCTGACACCAGTCGCTACACGAAGACTCCATGAGAGACAAGGTGTGGCTGAGTTAGGTGCCCGTGCAGACAGAACACCCGGGAACTGGGTGGGTCTCTTCGTGCAGGGGAAGGTCGTGGCGGGACGGCTCCGGGGAGGCCAGGCCCAGCCGGCGGCCCCCCACCCCCCGCCCCCGCTGCGGCGGACAGACTTCAGCCCACACAGGCAATCCCGCTCGCACTTTATTTAGCACGGAGGACTAGTTACAACGGGGCGGAGGCGGCAGGGGAGGCCCAGCCCCCACCCCCACCGGTACACAGTAATAAATAGATAGCTGGGGTGGGCACGGGGGAGAAGTGGCACAGCAAACACTGACGGCACAGGGAGGGACACAAAGGCCCCACGCCGAGCTGTTGCCACTGTCAACACTGGCCAGTACCATGATCGAGGAGGGCGGGGCGCTCGGCTCCGGGGGCCCCAGAGCCATCAAGTGGCCCCGTGGACGGCAGCCGTGGTGGAGGGCTGCCTTTAGTGTGTGGGCCTTTCCTGCAGACAGACGCCTGAACCCCTGGCTCGCCCTGTGAGGCCCAGGTTGTCAAGAGGCCACTGCCTCCCAGGCTTCTGTCCTATTCAGGATCTATAAGACCAGTGGGCCATTACCTGCTGTCCTGGCTGATCTGCCCAGGATCTAGGACATGAAAGGGTCACTGTTACATAGGCTCCCAGCTGGTCCACTCAGGAATCACTGACTTAGCCTTCTGATTGGTCCATTCAGGGCTCAGGACAACAGTGGTCCATGGTTACCTAGACCTCTGACTGGCCAGCAGGAACCCAAGGCCAGGGCCTGGGGAGCAGGTAGAGCTGTAGAGCCCCCGGGGAGGGGTGAGGGAGTTAAGGGCTCAGGGGACATCTTCAGTGGGTACCAGGGCCCAGATTTCAACAAGGGGAGGTCACGGAGCAGGACAAAAGGCCACCTTGGCTGGATCAGGCCAGGGCAAACCAGGGGGCAGCTTTTGGTACAGCAAAGAGAGTACCGCCACCCCGGGAAGGGATACAAGGGCCCTAAAACCTTCCCTGGATCCCAGCCCCGCCAGGGTGTAGGGACTGCAACTGGAGAGCCCGTGGCACCCAACGCAGCTCCCGGCCCACCACCTCCATCTCCGGGGTCAGGGTGGGCGAGGGCGGGGCTGCGGGTGCAGGTCAGGTGGCCTCAGTGCTCCAGCCCTTCCATTAAGTCCGCGATGCTCTCCACATAGTAATGGGGCACCAGGTCCTGCTGGCCGGCTGCCAGGTAGGCCTGGGCCTCCTCCAGGCGGGAGACGCCCGTGAGCGTGAGCACGGTGGTCATGCCACAGCGGTGGCCGAAGAGGATGTCGGTCTCCAGGCGGTCGCCCACCATGAGCATGCGGGCAGGGTCCACGCTGAAGTGCTCCGTGATGCACTCGAACATGTAAGGGCTGGGCTTGCCCACCACCAGGGCCTGGCGTCCCGAGGCTGTCTCCACCGCAGCTGCCAGGCTCCCGGTGCCTGCAGGAGACAAGACTCGGTCAGGGCGTGGCGCACGGAGGCAAAAGGCCTGCTTCCAAATCTCCCTGGAGTGGTGAGGGGCCCAGACTCTGCCAGCAGACGCCCACATTCAGACCCCACCTCCACCTTTCTCCCGCAGGCTGTTTAACCTCTGTGTCTCAGTCCCCCACCCCTCATAGGCGCTATCTCAGGGGGGTATCGTAAGGACAGAACGAGCCACTGCCTGCACTGGCCTGGCTCCAGTCAGTCTTGCCTGAGGCTCACTATCCCCCCAGGCAGCTGCGTGCCTTCAGGCAAGACACTCCATCCGAGAATCTGAGTTTCTGTGGACTCACTGGCAAAGGAGGATCCAAGTAACGCCTGCCATCAAAGAGGCGCTGCCGGCACCAGAGAGGCAAGGGCTCTGGGCGCGGAACAGCGCTTCCCAACGGCACTGTGGTTACTGCTACAAGCGCATGCGCTGCTGGCACTGGGAACGGCGCAGCCCTTCTGGAGCACAGCGGGGCAGACACGGTCACACCTCCGACCCAGGCGCCTCCGCTGGGCTGGCGGGCACCAGAAGAGAACTCAGGCTGGAGACAAAAGCTACATGCTTGGAGGTGTCTGTGGCCACAGGAGCTACAATACCCCAAATTGTGGGCCACGCCCAAGCGTTTAACAAGGGGAGGGCTGTCTGGCAAAGGACAGTTCTGACTCTGCGACCATCCGCCCCACACAATGGGTCCACTGTGCCCATCCTCCAGGCACCGCTTTGTGCCAGAATGTTCTGCCTTCACACTAACGTCCCTGAACAAATGATGATGATCATAATTTACTAAGCACATTCTGAAGTGCCAGGGGTTGTGCTGGGTGCTTACGGAAGCCCATTTTGTAGATGAGAGAGCGGATGCTCAGTGATGTTCAGTAACTTGTCCAGGGCTGCACAGCTTAAAAAGGGGCAGATACACTGCATTCAGGTGGGTATGACCCACTCGTGTGCTGGGCCAGCTTGTGCTTGTTTGGGAGTGCTGAGGGTTTCATTTTTCAGGAATTCTGTGAGCTGGTGGTTAAACAAAGCCACTATTTAAACTCCATTTATAGAAACTTACAATCAAATGAATTATATTTAAAACAAAGGCAATACACTCTCAAAACTGATCACTTCCTACAGATTTTACCACTGTCGATGCTCATAAGATGATTTCTAGCTGAACCAATGGAAATACTATCACGGCAGGCACATACCTTCCCGGTTCCATGTTCAGTGACTTCACACTGGTAGCTTAAAAACCCTCCATGGCGACGGGTATTTACACACCGACATTGGCAAATGACATAAACCAGGGCTCCCCGAATTACTGTACGTTTGCAGCACACCGCTGGTTGGACCCCAGGTGCTCTGGCCTCGCATCTCCCTTCTCACGGCCTAGTTAAGACAAAGGCTCGGGGGTGAAGTGGCCCCAGACGCGGAGGAGGGACCTCCCCTGTGTCACAGGACTGGGACAGAGCTGGCTCAGAGCAACACCACTGGGAGGTTCTCCCCGACCTCTGACTAAGAACTCGCCCACTTGTGTTCATAAAAACTGAGGAGGAAAGAAAAACCATTTGCCCCTTTGGTGAGAGAGTCCTTCTAGGTTGAAAAGGGCTCTCAACTGAGTCACCCCAGAGTGTTTCTCTGGGCTCAAGAAAGTTCTCAGCTGTCAGCTCCGTCCTTTCCCACCGGGAAAGAGCTGACCGCCCTCGGCCCCCGCGTCCCATTTCATCCACTGAGGCCCAACGAGACACCAGCACGGTGCTAGGCCTTGGGATAGAGCAGCGAGCACAACAAAGAGCCCTCTACTTGGGGGAGCGAGCTTCCCCACTGGGCAGTCTGTGAACTTCCGCTCTCAGACCACCATGACCCCCTTCTCTCGACACCCTATAACCCAGGACTGTTGCATGCTTTGATGGTGGCATAGTCCTGAGACAGCAGGCATTTCCATTTGCTAGCTCAAGTGGCTGCCATATGGTTACAAAGTCAACACACAATTTAGGAGGCCTGCAGGGGGAGGGAAAATTGGGGTGAGGGATTTGCATGATTTCAGATGTTATGCTTAATGAAGGTCTTTATTAATACTTGCATGCTCCTGTCTCAAAGCTCACCAGTGTGCAAACACGACAGCAGCGCTGTCTTTCTGTATTTGCTGGGCCTCTGCCTCCCCCTCCAGGCTGTGGGAATGACCAGCAGGGCCACAAGCACAGCCCAGTGGGTGCTGAGGCAGAAGGGGCAGGCGTGGGCAGGGCCTGGTCTCTCCCTGACGCTCATACCACCGCTCTTGAGTCCTGGGGGCCTCTTCCCCCACTGCCTCCACCTGAATTCTGAGGCCTCTGGGGAGGAACTCACTTTTCATAGCATGGTCCAGGGAGGAAGGAGCTGCTGCAGCTGGGGGAGCCCCCACCTTGAGTTTATGGGAAAACTGAGGCAGAAGTGGTCATGCAGCAAGTAGGGATGCGACAAAACTAGGACAGGCCTTGAACTAGAGATTCCCCGACTGGAACTGATTCTGCATTGGCCCAAGCCCTGTTTCATGTTTCATCGCCTGTTCTGCAAGATGTCTCCTCCAGGAAGCCCTCCCAGATCCCCTAAACTCTAGGCCCTCCCTGCCACCGCACCATAATACTGTGTCTAATCCTCAATGAACACCACCCTGCTTCGCCGGGATTTGGTATCAACAACTGTCTGGGTCGGTCACCAGCAAGGATGGAATGATGGGACACCTCTCCCTGCCCTCAGCCTGCCGACTGGAGTACTAACATGTCCACACGCGCTCATTACTGTCAGCCTCTGCCACCGTCTGCTCTTGTCTAACCCAAACCCTCCAAGATGTAGCAGCCTCCACCTGCTCCTGCTTCCTCTGCGGGCTGACTACCCAGACGACAGCAGTGAAGAGTGCCTTGGATGGAGGCTGTAGGGACTAGGTGGCCACAAGATCCAAGTTCAGGTCCCTGTACTCTTGGGCAGCTCACTTCCCCTCTCTTAGCCTCAGTTCCTTTAACTGAGAAATGGGACCATAACCCCCATCTCCAGAGTAATTTGGAAGAACAGATACCAAGTGTACCACGACAGGGTTCTGGATGCAGCCCGCACCGTTTGAGCCCCTAAGCGCACAGACCGCTCTCCACACTGATGACACTGGCACGCACGCTGGCATTCCCATTTTTTACAGCCGGCACAGAGATGCTCTGAGCTTATGTAACCTAACAAGATTACAGAGCCCTGGAGCTGCAAATGGACTCAGGTCAAACTCCAACCACCTCCTGTGCTCTAGCACACCTGCCTACAACCTGCCGACGTGGTATTCCAACTCTCCAACAGGAAAAAGACCCTTCCAGGCTTTGTTCCCAAATCTCCGACCTCACCCCAACAGCGAGAGACAAAAAGACAGGAGTCCTTGAGGCGGGTTCAGGAAGGTTAGGGCTGGGAGTCGGGGGCCTGGATTCCGCCTGCAATCCCAAGGGCCTCATGGGCCTCAGTTTCCTCATCTGTCAATGGGGACACCAGTGCCGCTTACCAGACCTTGACAGAAAAGCACCCAGCGCTTTTGCTGGGTGGTAGCCGTGCTAGCAACCCTCCTGTTCCCTGTCACCTGGAGACGCCCCTTCCCCGACCCTCACCTCCAAGTCGCCCCTCGCCACCTCGCTTTCCTGGCCACCCCCGCGCTCACCAGGGGTCCGGCTGCCGTCGCTGAGCGGGTGCCACGGGTCGCGGTCGGTGGCCACCAGCAGGCAGTCAGGGTTCCGCAGGTGCGCGCACGCCTCGCTCAGCTTGGAGAAGGAAAAGTGCTCGTCGTAGCCCACGAGCACGGCACGCACGCGCGGGGCCGCGCCCAGGTCTTCGCCGGGGTCCCCAGCCAAGCGCAGCCCCGCGGCGCGCAGCTCGGCGCGTAGCCCCTCGCCGCCCAGCACGAACACTGAGCCCGGCGCGTCCGGCGGCCCGGGCAGGCGCTGGCGCAGCAAGCGCGCGGCGCACACAGCGGAGCTGAAGACTTGCTCGGCGCGCAGCCCCCCGAAGCCGAGGCGCGCGAAGCGGAGAGCCAGCTCCGGCCGCGCGCGCCGGCTGTTGTTGCTCACGAACAACGCCGCCTTGCCGGCACGCGCCAGACGCTCCACCAGCTCCGGGGCTCCCGGCACGGCACGCTCGCCGTTCCACAGCACCCCGTCGCAGTCGAACAGGACTCCCTGAGCCCGGCCCAGCACGTCGCGCAGGGCCGCGCCGCGTAGCCGCTCGCAGCGCGCCATGCAGCCAGCTGGCTGCCCGCACGCCCGCGCCGCGCCGCGCCGCTTTCTCTCCGCGGGCACGGTGCGCTCGCCCGCAGCCCGCTGGTGCCCCGCACCAACCAATCGGCGCGCCGCGAGGGTCGGGGGCGGGGTTACGACCTGGCTTCCGGCCAATAGGGGTGAAAACCTCAGAAAGGAGGAAGGCCGTGAGCGAACTGAGCTTGAAGGAAAGGGTGGAATCGCGATTGGCACTAAGGGGAGAGGGCCAATGAAGATCTCGCTTGGTACTTAGCTCCGCCTCCCGGCTCTGCTGGGCCAGTCGCTGCTGAGTTTTAACTTCGACCAGCCTCTTACAGGGGTGGGAGCCCGGGCGACTGACGTTCTTCTTGACCAATAACGAGTTACGAGTAAAAATTGTGGCGAGCCGCCCTGAGTCCCTAGCCAATCAGAAGCTTAGGAGAGGTGGTTGCTGACAGGAAAACAGATGCTAACGGAGATGTCTTTGGGTCAAATCTCCCTGCCCTCTGAACTGTGGACGCTCCGGGTGTGAGCGAAGTCCTGAGAAACCTGTAGGTATAATAAGGACAGAGGCACATGGTGTCTTCCTGAGCGCTGGGGCCCGTGGCCTACACCAGTGGTTCTCCACGCTCGCTGCACTGTAGAGACCCCTGGAGCACTCATTATTTTTAGATATAAAATGTACATGCATTAAGATGTGTACATCTGAAGTGTAAAGTTTGATGACTTTTGAGAAATGGTTTTCAAAATACCAATGCGTTCTAGGACCCCAGAGATTCTGCTTCAGTTGTTTTGGGTGTAGCCTGGCATTGTTTGGTGCCTTTGTCTATAATTCCCAAGGATTCTACCGTGAGGCACTGGGCTAAAGGCAGCCTGTCACTAAGCAACCACGGAGGGAAGGAGCCAGAGCAGCAGTGGCCAGTTGCCCAGGACAGTGAGGGGGTGACCCCACTGCCTAGGCTCTCTCTTGGGGAGAGATGTGTGACGATCTTGAGGTTGTCTACCAACCTCTGAGAAGGCTCCGGAGACCTGTTGGACTTCCAGGAGCAACTGGAGCTCCAAAGAGCATCCTGTAACCCAGGCTTTAAGCGGAAATACTTTCTGTTCCCCAAAGCCCTGGCCTTTCCACGGGTGCATAGGTGGTTCCCGTGGCTTGGAATATTCTTCCTTCTTCCCTTTTTCACCTGGACAGCTCCTGAAAGACTCCCTTTGGATATCACCTCCTCCAGGAAGCTTTCCTTGATCTCCACCCTCCAGACACACACCACCAGTCTGGGTTACTTAGTTTTACCCTAACGGGGCCGATATGAGCTCCCAGTGTCTTGACACTTGATTCTAGCAATCAATTCTGCCTGCCTGTTCCCAGAAACAACTTGGGTGTAGGGCTGAGTCGGGGACCTAGCCCAGGGTCTGGCAGAGCAGCCTGAGGGACGGTTTGCAGACAGGTCCACCCTTGCTCCTGGGGGAGCAGATCGGGGGACCCAGCATCAGGGGCAGCTATCACTTGTGGGGTACTTTTGTGTGCAAAGGCGGTGCTTGGTCTTTACAGGAGTCCCCTTTAAGCACCGGATCACTTCTGCAGCGGAAGTTGTTCCCTGGCTTCCTGGATGAGGGGACGAGAATGCCAAGAAGTTAAGTTAATTGCCAGGGATGAGGCCCAGGCCCAGGCCCAGGCCCGGGAAGCAGTCAGACCTGGGTCCTAACCCCAGGTCCGTGCCTCACTCACCACTCACCGTGTGACCTTGGTAGGTCTTGTTCTCAGCTTTGGTCTGCTCACCTATAAGAGGTCATGGGATTTCCTCCCCCGGAAGAGGATTAAATTGAAATCTTGTGCGGAAAAGCACAGTATGTGGCCTAGAGTAGGTGCTTAAACACATCGGCTGTTATCATTTCAGCCAAGAAGAAGGAATAGAGGCAGAGAACAGGCAATTTCCCCCCTTTATTTTGAGTACAGAAAATAAAGCTATCTTTTGGGCAGCTGCTCCAGTTTTGTCCAAAATAATTTACCTGCCTTACAAAACAATATGTTGGCAAGAGAAAAATCAAAGTCCTGTAGGAGCAGGCACACTCTCCTTCCTTCTGGTGGCTCCCCTGGGACCTTGCCAGAGAGCGCGGGGTCGGCTGAGCACCCCCAGCCCAGGGCAAGTCCAAGAGGAAAAGGACTGGAAGTGGAGAACTGGCCTGAGTCCTCCTTGCCGTGGGGGCCGACCCAGCGGGCACCAAGGCACTTGGAGGCGAAGGCAGTGGGAAAAGGGATGAGGGCTATGTCCTGGGAGGACAAGGTGGGAGGGGACACTGAGGGCTGTCAGGGAGGAGCCACCAGCTCAGTTGGTCTCTGAGGCAAGGCTCCTGGGCTGAGGTTGACGGGGCACAGCTGTGGGAGTGGGGGTCCTGCCTACAGCCTCAGGGGCCCCTCCATCCTCTGTGGCCGCCCCCAGGTCCACCTGCTCAGGTGTGCTCAGAGAGACCGGGCTGGGGGAGGCTGGACCTGGGGAGGTCTGGCTGGGGGAGGCTGGCAAGCGTAGGCTCTGGCGCCGGGCAGGCTGAGGGGGCGTGGGGGGCAATGGGGGTGGCACTGTGGGGGCCCGGAGGTTGCTGCCAACCAGACGGCGGGGCAGAGCTCGGGGAGCTACAGGGCTGCCAGGGACAGGGGGCAGGGGTGGGGCTGGAGACGAGGAGCGGGTGCTGGAGACCTGGGGGGGTGGCATGGTGGGTCGGGCTGGTGCCGGGCGTTTGGCTGTAGAGGAAGGAAAGGGGCAGTGAAGTGTCCATATAGCCTATGGCAAATCCCCCACGTTCGATCCCACCTCAGGACCTTTGCACCTGCTGTTCCTTCTGCAGGGAACACAGCTCCCACGGCCGGTTCTCATCACTCAGGCCTCTCTGCATTACTTTGCTCGTCTCCCCCACCGGAACGTGAACTATGTGTGGCTATCGTACCTGCAGCTAGCTAGCACGGGGCTGGGCACGGAGTAGGTGTTCAGCACACTCCTGTCAAATAAAGGAACGCTACCCGTTCCCCCTGACGCTCGGGTCTCGCTCACCTCCTTTCAGAAGCCCACCAGAACTACCCCACCCTGGCTCAGAGATGCCACTGCACAGTTATGATGCCCAGAGGGCTGGGCGGGGCCAGGAGGTCTGGACTTGGCCCTGGCTCTGCCTCCACCCCCTGGGGGATTTGTGAAAATCACTTGCCCCCTGGGGCCTCAGTCTCCTCATCAGTAAGATGGGATGAACCTCCCAGGCTGAGGTGAGGACCAGCTCAGGTGATGCTGTGACAGTCCTTCGAATTGTGCTCCAGTGAGCAAATGTCTCGCTCGCCCGGCATCCAGGAGAGGCGACTAGATGCCCACCTCCTGCAGGAAGGTTCCCGAGCAACCCGCCAGCTCCTGCTGGTCTGGAGGCTCCTGCGCCTGCTCCATCTACTCCGGGCTCTACACTGTACATCCGGGTGGAAAACTCTAGAGCCTCCTGGGCCGGGTGGGGCCTCCCAAGGTCCTGGTCACTCAGGCAGACTCTGCCCCTGAACCCTTGGCTTTCCATCTACCTGGCTTTCGGGCAGCTCAACAGGTGAGTGCCCCAAAGGCATCCACTGCCACCAGCGCCACTGCCTCCCCTCCCTCATTGCCCTTTGAAGACTCTGTCCTCCCTCTTTACTCTGTGACCTTCGGGCTTCTTGAGGAACTAAACCCCACTGCCCCCAGTGCTCACTCATGCTGGCTGACCCATACAAGGCAGCCTGGGCCCGGAGGCAGCATTTGATTCTCTAAACAGCCCTACCAGGCAAGTGCAGGTATTGTCCATGAGGGGGAAGCTGAGGCAAGCAGGGGAAGTCACCGGCCCAAGGTCATACAGCTGGAGTGTGTGGGCTGCAGCCCTGGCTCTCAGATGCCTGGATTCCGGGCCTCCCCGGGCTGCCTGAACACACGAGATGGTCTGGACTGCCCACCCCCACCCACCATCCTCCCACAGCCAACTCACTCTTCCGAGCCGTGTCCTCTGCTGGGCCAGCTGCCTCTGGGGGGCTCCTGCTGACCTTGGGGGAGGCCGGTCTGGGGGGCGCCTCGGACTCTGTCCTGTGAGGGAAGGAGAAGGTCAGGGTCAAGCCTGACCACCCCCCAGACGTCTCCTGGAGACTTTGGGACTTCCAGCCGACAGGCTGAGTTTGGGTCATCTACCTTGTGGCTGGGCCTGGGATCTGTCCCCAGGCTGCCTTCCTGCCCCCCAAACACTCTGGCATTGGTTAGGGTTTGCATCCATGGAGCCCCTGACTGCTGTGTGATGCTGCAACAGTGTACGTGGTCCCCGATGGGGCCAGGGTTGGGGATACAAAGTGGGGCCTCCAACTCTCAGCTTCCTTGTGATCTTTACGGGATGTTCCGGCCACTAGAGCCAGAGAGTGGACAAGGAACAGAGGGGCTGTCCTAGCCAGCTAGCTGAGTTGGTTAGAGCATCGTCCCAATACACCAAGGTTGTGGGTTCGATCCCCAGTCAGGGCACATACAAGAGACAACCAATGAATGCATGAGTGAGTGGAACAAAAAATGAATTTCTCTCTCTCTCTAGAATCAACAAATTAAAAAAAAAAATGAAGCAGCAGAAGCAGAGGGGAAGGCCTCCTGACTTCCTCCAGGTCTCTGCTTGGGAGGTCCCTCCTCAGAAGGCCTTTCCTGAGCCCCCGGCTAAAGCTGTGCCCCCTCGGCCCACTCCCCTGCTCTGCCCTCCCTCACAGCAGGCACCCCCGCCTGGCACGGTGTTGACCTATCTCTGGTGCGCTTGTCCGCCCTCCGCGCCGCCCCCGGGGCACGGGCTGGGGGGCAGCATTCGTCTGACCCGCTCATCTGAGGGTTGGGACCCGAGGCCTGGGCCCCTCAGTCTGTGACCCGCGAGTGACACTTGCGCGGTGGGGAGGCCGCACAGCACACGCAGCCGTTCCGCGTGTCAAGGACCACAGAGACCCTGGAAGGTATTCCCAAATTCCCGAATGACTGGCCCTCCAGCTCCCCACGCCCTCGGAGCCCGCAGCGGCAGGTGCTCAGCAAACAGCCGCAGGACGGAAGAGGAAGCGCGTCAGAGGCTGAGAGGGCTGTTACCTCGGAGCCCCCGCCCCACCCGCTCCAACTGGGAAACCTGGCCTTTGGGGTGAAAGTACCATCTTTCCACCCTAATGAGCTGTTGGAAGCCCTGAGAGACGGTGCCTTGGGTTGGGCATCGTGGGACCTGGACAGGGGGCCGTTTTTCTCTGTGAGTCCTTACCTTTCCTTGGTAGCCACTGCGGCCGGGGCAGGGGCTGGGGCGGGCACGGCCGTGCTCGGAAGCTCCTGGGAGGCCGGCCTGTCGCCGACCTTGTCCTGGGGGCCCAGGGCCAAGAACAGGCCCGACACGTTGAAGTTGACGTCTGCAGACAGAAAGGGGCAGGGCTTGCTTTCAGGCTCTGCCGGCCTCGCCGCCGGGCTGCACCAGGGCTAGCGCCAGGACCGCTCTCCTCCCGCAACACTGTCTGGGCTGCGTTTCGCCTTCCCACCCCCACGGAAGCCTCACAGCAACCCCGCGATGTGGGCAGGAGCACCCCCACTTTACAGAGGGGACACCGAGGCTCAAAGTGGAGAAGCCATCTCTTCTGGGCCTCGTGGGGAGGGCATGGGGCCGCCGGGGACTGAGGCTGGTCTAGAGGGCACCGAGTCGGGCCCGGGGGGCACGAAGGGGCCGCATGCAGGTGGGAGCCTCACCTCCGGGGAAGAGGGTGTCCGCGCCCTGGATCAGAGCCTCCACCACGCCCACCACCTGGATGGACGACACCGAGGCTGCATCCAGCTGCGCCTGGTCCCTGGGACAGGAGGGAGTGGACATGAGGCACCGCCAAGCAAAGTCCTCATGGCCCCAGCTCTCCCTGGCCCTGTGCTGACCACTGGGGACACACGGACCCACCAATCACACCAAGTCCCTGTTCTCCAAAGCTCACAGACACCATGGACGGCAAACACACCGCTCGCGCAGTGAATTCTCGCACACTGTGGGTCACAGCGCCTCACCTCCCGGGTCTGGACCCAGGCAGCCTCTACCAGGTAACTGCACTCTGTGAATGAATGGCACCCTTTGGCCATCCATGGCCACCACGGAGCAGGAATGACCCCACACGCAGGACAGGCCCATCGCTGGAAGGTGCGGAGGGGCCAGAGCCACACCGTGGGCTCCCAGCCGTCTGAGCACCCCAGCACCGCTGTTACCCAGAATGCTGTCTCCAAAGCCCTGTGGGGTCCACAGTCCCTTTGGGCTGCCCTTCATGGCAGCCTTGAGAACAGGAGCTGCTCAACCCGTCCAAGGATGAGGAAACCGAGGCCCAGGAGAAAGATAAAGAGCAGACTGTTGGGTCAGGGACTGCCACCTTCCACTCACCCCTCTTTCTCGGGGGGCCACAGCAGGTTGGGCCCCAGGACGATGGCGATATTGCTGGGCGTCATCTTGTTCACCTCTTGCTCCTCGGCCAGGCGTGCAAGGAACTTCATCAGGTACCTGGGGAGGCGGGAGGCGGGCTTGGGCCAAGGCAGTGCTTCCGGCCACAGACACACATCAACGTCCCCAAGACCCAAGGCTTTCCGAACGCGGGGTTTCCAAAGGCGGCCACGACAGCACACAGGCTGCTTTCAAAATTGTAATCGTTAAATCAGCTGACCTACTGAGTGCCACCTACGTGTCAGGCACTGAGCTAAGGGGCAGGGATGGTTCTGCTCCACATTGTTGAGCCCAGGTACAGAGAGGGCAGTTCGCCTGCTCAGGGCCACACAGGTGGGATGTGGAGCCAGGTGCTGTAGCTTCAAAGGTTCGAGGTATGTATCAAGTTCAATGTCTAGTATTAAGAAACACGAGCTGCTGGGGGGGAGGTGGGGCTGGGGGGAGGGGGGAGGGGAGGGGAGAGGACGCAAATAACTATAATTGAACAACAATAAAGTAATAAAAAAATAAAAAAAAAATAAATAAAAGCAAAAAAAAAAAAAACAAAAAAAACCCACGCGCTGTACAGTGCTTGCTTCGGCAGCACGTGCACTAAAATCGAAGCGGTGCAGGAATTAGACGGCAGCATGGCGCCGACGCGAGGACGACGCGCAAATCCATGAAGCGTTCCATGTTTAAAACAAAGATAATAAAAAACAAAAATATGACTAGTCCGTCTGCATTCCCTTTTTAGAAATATTGTTTAGGACGAGGAGGCAGGATGCAAACTCAGACCCCAGAGTCCCAGCAGGGCCTGGCTTCCAGGAGGCCCGGGGCCAGCTCGGGGCTCACCTGAGGTTATTGAAGTTCTCCTGGGGCAGGCGGCGGCACACCTCTTGGAGGGCCTCCAGGCGGGCTCCGGGCTCCTTCAGGCTGGGGAGGGGGACAGCTCTGGTGAGCCAGCCCAGAATGGCACCTCTGCAGCCTCCTCTTCCCCAGAACCCCCACCGCCAACCTCACCTGGCTGCCCTCATCCAATCGTCATAGAGGTCAAAGGTCATCAGGGGCTCCGGCAGCTCCCGCAGATAGGACTTGAGGGCACCTGAGGTGGTGGTGTGAGCTCAGACGCAGCCCCGGCCTCCACCTTCGCCCCAGCACCCAGCTCTCCCCATCTGTTGGGAGCCTCCGGCCCTTGTTCACACTAACATGTCTAGGTCTACCATTCCCAGGCTGTGGGCCCTTTAGAGAAAATGATGAAGGCCAGAGATTTTGTCCTCAGAAAAGCGTACACACACGTCAGGGAATTCATCACAAACCCCACTCTATGGACCTGTGTCCCCTCAGCAGATTAGCAGCCTTAAACCAAACCTGTGGGATCATTTCAGTCAGCGGAGGTGCAGAGATTTGGGGGGCGGCCCCCCGCCCCGGGCTCCTAGGAGCAGGCACCTGCCACGGCGTGGGGGTCAGAGCAGAACTCCTGTAGGCTGCGCGGGTCCGAGGCCATCGTCTGCTTGAGGCGTTTCAGCACTGAGGCCCCAGCGGCAAGACGGAAGAGGCCCTGGGGCGAGAGAGGGACCAGGTGGGGTCACGGAGGGGTGGGTGGGACAGGGTACCCTGGCCGGAAGGCCCTGCCTCACTCGTGGCTTGGGGCAGGTGGCTGGCCCTCACTGGGCTCGTGTCCCCACTGGTCTGGCAGGTAGAGGGGACACCAGTGTCCCTGGGTCCTCTCAGCTTGTAAGGTCTTGGATTTGGAGCAAAGGGGGACGTCTGGAAAGGGCTGAGGAAAGTCGTGGGGAGACACGTGGGTGAGGAGCGGGACAGCCCCGCAGGACCGTGGAGGAGCCTCAGTCTTTGAGGAGTTCCACCTCCTAAGGGTCTGTGCCCGGGGCTGGAGCCAATGGACCAGCAACGCCGAGGTGCGAAGGGTGGATGAGGGCGGCTGCACCAGGGACTGTCCCTGGCTCCGCCGCCACCTTCTCATGTGCCACTGGGCACGTCTGCCTCTTGACCTCCGTCTCCCCTTGTAACATGGAGCCACCGAGGGCTCCCTCCCAGGATTCCTGGGGTAACTAAGTTCCCCAGTGTACAGCACAGCGCCTGCCTGGCCCACGGGGGCATCACTAAGTGGGAGGTGGTATCGCTTCAGCAACCCCGGGACCTGTGCTCGGAGGGTGGCACTACAGGCAGCATGGGGGAGATCTGGGACCGGCTGAGGCTGAGGGCCCCGATGCTCCCTCCCCACCGGCCCCAGAGGGTCCCACCTCCTCCTTCACGCCCTCAGAAAGCAGCATCAGGACGCAGGCCTCGATGGGCAGGGCGATGTCCCGGCCCAGCTCTTGCAGGTGAACTCCCAGTGGCACCCCATACACCCTGGAGAAGGGGGCGGCCGTCATCGAGGGGGAGGGGTCTGCAGGGACGAGACAGATCAGCGGCCCAGGGTCCTCCCACCCACGAGCAGCCGGGGGCTCCCCCCAGACATCCTCAAGGGACTACTGCTTTGGCCAACAGTACTACTTCCCCCTCGGCCACCCGCCCTCGCACCCTGAAATCATCCAACGCGTCTCTTGAATCTGCCCGCTTCCACTGCCTCCACCCCAGTTCAGGCCACCAGCACCTCCCTTCCACCTCCTACCAGGTCTCCTGGCTCCAGCGCCTCCGCCCCGCCCCGCCCCCTTCCGTCCTGTCCTCAGTGCAGCAGCCAGCGCAATCTCTGCACCATAGATCTCATCGAGCCTTCCCCGGCGCAGAACCCATCTGTGGCTCCCCACTGCCTTTCCGGATGGAGTGCAAGCTCCTGCACGTGCCTAAGCACACAGGGGTCTGGAATGTGGGGTCGGGGCCCCTCTGTGTCCCCACCTGCTTGGCTGTGGTTCTCCCTCAGCTCAGCCAGGGCTGCGTCCAGAGAGCTTAGAGACTTGCGATGGTAATCCGCCTGAATCTCCATGAGCTGAGGGGACAAAGGGGCACCCCCAGGGAAAGTGAGGGAAGCTGGCGTTCCTCAGGGTCCGCAAGAGCAGATCCCTCCCTCCCTCTCTCTCAGAGAGACCCTCTGGCCCTGGTGTCAAGCCCGGTGCGCTGGGGGGCTGCAGCCCAGACTTGGACTCACATTTATGAAGTAGTTGGCATATGTGTCCTCCTTGGTGGCAAAGTGGTACAGGTCAGCCAAATACTCATCCTTGGGGACCAAGGTGGGAGGGCTTGTATCAGTGAGGCTGGGGCCCAGAGGGGTTACGACCTGCCTGAGTTGTATGCGAGGGGTCCCAGCCTGCTCTCTTCTCGCTGCCAAGGTTTGCACTCGGGGACGGCCCACAGAAAACCCCTTGAAATCCTGAGGGGTTTTTCCAGCTTCTAGTCCTTACCTCCATGTCCCCGTAACCACTCATTCATTCATTCATTCATCCACCTTTCCTTCACTCACTCAGCAAACACGCCAAGGCCCCGGTGAACCCGGCTCTGCTGCTTCCTACTTCCATGGCCTTGAGCAGGTCACACCACCACTGTGAGCTCCTGGTTCCTTATCTGTGAGATAACAGCTCCCCTCTCTGCCACCCCTGCACATCCGGGCAACCCCGAGTGCCTCCTCACCTTGCACTGCTCCACCTTCCTCTTCAGCTCCTCCTCCTCCTCCTTCAGCGTCTCCACCTTGTTGGCTGTGGCTGTGTGGCTGTAACTGCCTGGGCCGCCGCCCCCGCTCTGACCGCTGCCTGAGTTCTTAGCTGCCTGGCTGAGCCTGGGGACGATCCCAAGGAAGGGTGGTCACTGTCCCATTCATGTCCAAAGTCAGGTGTCCCCTCCATATGCCTGACCACACAGGATTGTGGGAGTTACAGATGCAAATCCCTGACCACACGGGATTCTGGGATTCAAGATGCAAATCCCAGAGCTCGGGCCATGAGTGCCTGGGGGCGCCACCTGGTGGTAGGTTTGGAAATCATAACCACCCAACTGCAGAGTAGGGGGTGGGAGAATTTTTTAGGGCTATCTTAGGCTTTGGATCACCCCCAGTCTCATAAGCACGTGCACACACATGCACGGAGGAACCCTCACATGTACCCTCACCACGTGTTCCTAAGGACCAGACCTGTGCACAAGTACACACTCTGTGCCCAGTGTCCTCCCAGTGTGGGAAGGGCCTCGAAGCTCTCTGGCCACCTCTGTGGGCTGACCCAGGCATGGACCCTACTCAGACACTGTGGCTCCCACCTGCTCTTGAGGGTATTCCAGTCGGACACCAGCTTCTGCAAGCTTTTCTTGTGCTTGAGGATGGCTGGCAGCTCCTCCTAGGGGCAGGCATGGGGAGGGAGGGTGTGAGCGGGCTAGAGGGGTGGGAGCTAGGGACCGGGGAAGCCGGGGACAGCGGGTAGGGTCACCTCACTCAGCCTGTTGAGAGGCTGCAGGACATCCTTCTCCAAGTTCATCTCGAACTCGGCCAGGATGCGAGCCAGCTGGTTTTGAATGGCACAGCTCATCTCCAGGGCCTTCCTGTGGACACAGCACCATGGGCCCAGCTCCTATAGCCCCAATCTGGAGAGGCTGGTTGGAGCTTCCTCTCTCCCCATCACCTCCTGCCCCTTCTATCACTCCTTCATCCTCGCCGAGCCCAATATCTTCCCAAGCCTGCCTGTTCTCACTGACCTGGACACTGTCCCCAGCCCAGACACTCTCCCCAGCCTGGCCACCCTTCCACTGGGGCTGCCCTCCCTGCCCTGGACCCCCTTCCAGTCCAGATCCCTCCTTGGCCTGCCCAGGCGAAGGCTGAGGCCCCGTCTGTGCTCACCCCATGCTGGAATCAGGGTCCAGCTCCTTGAAGCTCTCGGCCATCACGGTGGACAGGGACATGAGGGGAAGCTTCTTCTGCAGGGCAGGGCAGGGCCGGCTGTGAGCATGAGGACCTGCCCCCGCCTGCGGGCTTCCTTTTACCCGCCCATGGTGTGTCCCTCGGGGGTGGAACCCCACCAAGGCACTGGGCATGGACAGGGGAGAAGGGAACCCAGGAGGGCCACTGTCACAGGTGAGAGTGGAAGCAGGACGGTGGGCACGGCGGGGGTGACCTCTTCCTGGGACCATGTGAAGAGCCCCTATCCCTCTGGGGCCCCCTTTCCCACTCCCAGAAGCCACTTGATTGGGGGGAAGGAGTGACTAAATGCCATCACACCCAGGAAAACTAAGAGCAGAAGGCCCGGAGTTTGCCAGGGTCACACAGTTGGAAGGAAAACGGAAGAGCTGCGAATAGGCCTCGAAGTGGGCCCCCACCCCTGCCCGAGGGCACGTGTGGCTGATACAGCCACCGCGAACTCAAAACCTCCGAGGCTGCTGCTGCTCCCCGTCTCCCCCGGAGCTGTAGCCACACTGAAGTGTTGACCAATTCCAAAACCAATTCCCACCCAGAGTTACAGAGAGCACCAGCTTTGGTCAGATGCATCGGGGTTCAAATCTCAGTTCTGCCACTTATCAGCTTGCGTGACCCTGAGTGAGTCACTTTACCTCTGTGCGGCTCCGTTTCCTCATTCATACCAGTGCTAATAAAGGCAACCTCCCCCAGCACTGCTGTCAGCACTGAGTGAGGCAACGCACTGACACATCTTAGCAACAGACTAACAGTGCGTCAACCCTGCCTGCTGATCAGTACCAGTGAGTATCACTAGAAATCCAGCTCCGTGGCCGCTTCCTTTGAGAAGCCCTCACTGACTGCCCTAATCCAGAGGGCCTGCTCCATTCTGACTGGACAGAGAAGTTCAGGTGCAGTCAGAGGCCCGACCTTGGCTCAGGGGGCTGGTGCAGAGAGGAGGCTGGGGGCAAGAAGAGGAGGATGGGGAAGACATAGGGCTTCATGAGTAGGGTCCCCGGGGGGCCCTGTGACAGAGCAGTCTTCACCAACTTGGGGCCAGAGGTGCAGACTGGAAGGGAGACCCTGTCCCAACCTCATTTCCCATTGGACAGAGGTGTCCTGCCAAGCCCCTTCTTCCCTGGGACCCCTACTCACCACCCGCTTGTCCATGTCTGCCCCGCTCTGGCCCTGCAGACAGGCCTGCAGTCGTTTGTGGACATTGTGGGCGGCCCGCTTGGCTGGCTCCAGCCGCTGCTCTACCTGAGAGGGGGCACCGGGGTTATGGATCCCAAGAGGTCACTGTCGCCCCTCCCACTGCCCTTTCTCTCCCCCCTCCTGGGGACCCTCTGGCCAACAGCTTGAGCAATGACTCAGCTGAGGCCCCCAACTGGCGTCCCCGCCCGCCCTCGGCTGACAGCCTGCATAGACCTGCCTCGCCACCTACGGCTGGCCCGGGCACGTACCTGCTGGAGGTCCTCACCCAGGAACTCGGCAGTCTCCGAGGTGCTGCAAGGGGGGTGGGGTGGGGGGGAGCGGAGAGCTTTTGCTGAGCCGGCCCAGGTTAGGAACCCACCCCCCAACAGGGTGCTTGGACCCCAGGTGCTTCCAGCACCCCTCCCAGTTGGGGCCCGCCCTGGGTGGCCCGCCTGCCTCATCCCAGTCGGAGCACATTCCATGGGGATGGAAATAGGATACATGGCTTTTCCTCCTCCACCCAGGGCCAAGCCCCAAGAGAGAGTGGATGAAACCAAAGGGGAGATGGGGGGGTGCACCCCAGGTCCCAGACTGTCTCTTCTGCTGCCGTGAGGAGAGGAGGCCTGGGCTGGCCCCAAGAACGGGAAGTCTGTGAGTTCAGACTCTGGGGCTGTCAGTCACACCAGACACCGGACTGTCGTGGTGCACAGGCCCTCGGCCCCTGCCCAGCGACATGTGGGGACACGGGCCCAGAGGAAGGCAGCCTGACTGCCCATGCCCAACCACAAAGGCATCTGTCCCAGTGGGACACCAGAACCAGGTCTCCCCGGGGCCCAGAGATGGGAAACTCCCAACGCAGGGGGAAGAGGAGAGAATGCAGGCTGGGGGAGCTCCCCAAACTTCCGGCCTCCACGCCACCAGCTCAGGGACTGGGGTGGGACCGGGAGGCTGGGGATGTTTCCACCTGAGGTTGGGAAAGCAGAAGCAAGACAGAGAAGCAAGCCTCTGGGCTGGGGGCAGGGGGGCACACAACGGGACGGGACGGGAAGAGGCCCCTCCCACCACGCCAGGACCCAGTCTCCTCTCCTTCCCCAAGATCTGGGGCCCTGACCGCCCCTCCCCCCGGACAACCGGAGATGGTTAACTGTCCCCATTGCACAGAGGGGATAAGTGAGGCCAGGAAGGAGCGTTCACTCTGATGCCCATGGAGGCAGAGAAGGCTCAGCATCCTTGATCCTCCCCGCACCCCACTCCAATCAGGGGTGGCGGGTGCCCCTTCCCCCAAGAGCCAGCGCCTTTCCCTCCTGCTCTGGCTGGGAGGCGGGGGTGGCCTTCAGAGGGAAGAGCGGTAGGGCTCTGGTTAGTCAGAGGGTGGCTGTCCAGCTGTCTCCAGCCTCCCCCGCTCCTCCACCTTCCCTCGCTCGGGTCGTGCGGGGGTGAGCGTGGGGCTGGAAGGAACGGAGTGGACACTCACCGTCCCAAGCTGCCCGTGTGGGCCAGCTGCCGCATGCGATGCAGCTGCCTCTTCATCATCTTGGGAGTGGGCTGGCGGCTGCGGGGTCACGGCGGGGGTCGAGGGCCGGCAGCCCCCAGCCCAGCCTGCCTCTGCCCGCTGCGCTCTCGCCGGGGCTGGGTGGGCGGCGCTCTCCGCTTCCTGGGCCAGCGCGCTCCCGCTCGCGCTCGCTCCCGCCGCCCCGCTCGCGGCTCCGCCCCCGGCCCCCAGGTCACTCCTCTCTCCAAGTTTGGGTTCTCGCTCCCCGCGTTTTCCCGGCTCCCCTCAGCCCTGGCCGGCCCGGAGAGTGTAGGTCCGCCGGCTGCCCGGGCGTCCACAGGTGGTGCGCGCGGCTCCTCCCTGGCCGCCTCGCCCAGCCGCGGTGGCGGGAAGCAGGTAAGCCCGCTCCTGCCACCGCGCCTGCCCCAAGTTCCTGCCCCACCCACCGGCCTGCCGGACCGGAGTATAAATAACCTTTGCAACCCTCTCAAAGGGGAAAGAACGCTCCTTGCTTAAGAGCCTGAGGCCAAGGACAGGCCTTCCTGATCCGTTCTGGCGCATCTGGGTCTGCCAAAGGATGCTGCCCTGGACAACATCCCCCCCTCCCCGTCCCCCACCCCGCCCCGCCGCCCCTCTTAGCCTGCTCCCTGCTGTGTGCCCTTGGACAACTCCCTGGCACTCTGGACTTACCGCTAATGGCCTGATGGGCCAGCTGCCCTGTCTGACCCAAAGAGTAGATGAGATCGCCTGCTCCCATCACCCCTTGGAAAGGGGTGTCCGCCGCCCTCCAGCGGCAGCGAACACTCCCAGAGCAATTTTCCGACACCCTGCGCACCCCCAGGCACAGCCCTGAAGGTTTCCTCCATCTGTCAAGCCCCTGCTCCTGGTAAACTCCTCAGTCCTTGCCCTTCCTTCTTGTAAGCCAGTGATGTGGGTGCTGCTCTTTCCCTCCAGACTCAGTAGTAATCTCTTTGGTTCTCCATAACTGCTAGTTAACACAGGATGAGAGCCTTTGGGAAACAGTAGGCTCTCCTTGCTCTGAGCATCTGCACCCCTTAGGCATCAGGAGCCCAGGGAATTGGGGAAGAGGGAGGGGCGTAGGGTAGGTCCTGCTACAGGCACCATGCTTTTGTGCGCCCCCTACTGGGAGCCTGGCCTGCAACCCAGGCATGTGCCCTGACTAGGAATCGAACCAGTGACCCTTTGGCTCACAGGCGGGCACTCAATCTACTTAGCCACACCATCCAGGGCAGGCACCACCCTTTGATTTGCTGGAGTTCCAGTTCGGTTTGAGGATCACTTGAGCACCTACTTATGTGGATGGGCAGACTGGGCACTTCTCTGGGGCAGGACCTTGGCCTCAGGTACCTCAGTGTTCCAGTGCCTAGGACAGGGCCTGGCTTACAGTGAGCACTCGCTGTTTCCCACAGGGAGAGCCAGGAAGCCCCAGAGGGGTGGGGAGGGATGGAGAACGATGCCCCCAGCTGCTGGAACCAGAGGCTCCCACCTAGGTGGAAGCCTGGCCGGAAGTTGGGAGGCTGCTGGGTTGAAGGCTCAGGCCAAGATGAGGCATGGTTCCCTTGCCCACTGCCCTTCCCCCAGCTGGAAGGCTCCTGGAGGGGATTCTAGAAAGAGGGCAGGGCTTGAAGGATGCCTCTGTGGAGGGAGACATCAGAGTCCAGGGTAGACCTGGCTTCTTAAAATGTGGGGCTGGGTGGCAGTGCCTGGGTTTTAGCCCCATGCTCTCCACTCTCCTCACCAGCCAGAACCCAGAAGTTTGCGGTGGCTCAGTTTCCCCCGTCTCTGCCATGGGGACAACCTATTGTGTGCAGAATTAGGGAACTGGAGACCCCCAAGCCAGCAGCTTGACACCAGGTTGCCACTGTCCTGCCATCTTGGAAATCTATAGGCTACACAGTGCCCTCACCCTGGTTCAGCCCCACCTGCAGCCCGGACAACGATGGGCTGGGCTTGTCCACTTTCCTAGCTGTCCTGAAGGTCTCCGAGGGTAAGGCTTCTATTGAGTACTTCTGTCCCTCCTGGATTTGCCCAGGCCTGAGCCCCAGCTGCAGCCCGGGGAGGGGTCGGTCCACGTGGGCTGTAGCCTGGCCCCTGGGGAACCCCCTTGGCCCCTGGGGCTCCGGGCTCCCCTGCAGCTGGACGCAGGTCTCTGCAGGACAGGTGCCAGTCTCTTCTCCGTCCTGCCTGGGTGAGGCTGCTGTGCCTTTTGAGTAAGTGAGGGGTACATTTTAGGGTGCATTTCAGCTCGGGCACACTTGGATGTTGAATCATGAAAGGTTGGACGCCCCAAAGGTTGGATCCTGGGAGTTTTGCACTCACAAGTGTCAGTCGGGGCACATTCAGATTGTGGTTTCAGAACTGCGCGTGCAGAGGTCACCAGCCAACCCCCATTCCAGCCACAAGGCCGTTCACACTGCCCCGCAAGGGCGTTGCTGACCGCTGGGTCCCCTGCCGCTCACGCCGAAGCCTCCGGGGCCTGGCGACGTGCGCCGAGGGCACAGGAGCTCAAAGCGTAGCTGACTTGAAACACCAGTGAAGACCAATGGACACCTGTTTCCAACCCAAAGGACGCCAGAGCAGGGCTGTAGGGTGTGGACAGTGCCAGCCAGCCGGGCTCTGCCTCCCACTAGCTGGGTGACCTTGGGTGAGGCAGTTGACCTCTCTGGGCCTCAGTGTCCTCTTCGGTAAAGTGGGGTTAATACTAACAGCATCTACCTGAGGTGAGGGTGGGAGGAGCCAGCATGTCAGGTGCTGGGATCAGCGCTGGGCCCTGTCTCTCATTCAGCCGGCAGTCAGGAGTGCAAAGGCCCTTTCCCCTCCACCGTCCCCGCCTCGCTGCCCCTGAATGCGTGCTGCCGCCTGGGGACAGTGGCCCCTAGCATCCCGCACTTTATCGAGCACGTCCTCCGGTGAGGCTGGTGTAACAGGTGAGCGGACCGAGGCTGAGTGAGAAAGCAGGTCTGAGACCAGATCTCCAGTGGCCCGCACATGCTCCCCTGCTGTGCCAGAGGGCTCTGCCCTAAGGCTCAGAGGTGCTGGCATCTGCCCCCACCCCCACCCCCGTGTGGCTGCTTTCAGGAGCCCAGAGGCGTGGTCCAGGCTGTCTGAGAAAACCTGGGACAGTCTGCAAAGTGGCTGCTGGGGAGGCTGGAACAGGATGTGGGCAGGGACGCCGGTGGCTGGGTGGCGAGGTGGTGGTGGCAGGGGTCAGCTGTGGGGCTGCAGGACTGAGCAAAAGTGTCCCTTTTTAGACACTTTGACACATTGCTTGTTTGTGGTCTGCTGGTGCCGCTGGGAGTGGAGGCTCCCGCCCACCCAGAGCGTTGAGGCTCGCGGTATGATTTCTGGGGCTCTGAAAGCTTCCTTGCCTCCTCCTCAAAAGTCCTTCCCAGGAGACCCTGGGGCGGGGCTGAGGCACAACCTCAATGGCCCCAGAGAGCCTGTACCCTCAGCGCCAGCCGCAGGGCCGGCAGCTGTCACGGCTGAGCTTGTGTGCAGGAGCTCTCGAGTAGGCTCAGGAGGCCGGTGGCAATTGTTTGGGCCCTAAAATGGGGACGATACCAACGTCACTGGAGGATGTGCTGAAGAGATGACAAAAAGCGGCCTTTATATTCAGTGCACTCCCTGAGCCTCAGGGTCCACTTCCACAGGGCGGTCACCAGGATTAAGGGAGGCTGCATGCAGCGGCTCTAGCGCACTGCCAGGCCTGTCACCTGCGGACTGGCTCGTCTGTCACCTGCCTGGCTGCACCTGCGCCCTGCCGGGAGGCCCGCAGAGGCTGGGGGCAGGCACATCCGGAGGACAGCAGGACAGGCTCCCGGGGTGAGCAGCAACCCCCGTTTCTCTTGGCTCGTGCGGGTTGACGTGCAGCGTGCCGCAGCTGCTAAAAAAAGAGCCGCTGTCGCTGCCGAGCAGAGAGTGCGTGCCAGTGTGGCTGCGAGGTCTGGGAAGTCCCAGTGCGCCTGCAGTGGCAGTTGGGGGTCACCCCTCATGAGGCAGAGCACACTCCCTCCCCATGGCCCTGTTCCCGCCTGGGGTCGCCTGTGCTGGGCCCTGGACCTCTGTTTGAGCTGACACACAGTCTGGGGACTGACCCCTCTGGGAGGAACCAGGGGCCCCTCCTCTGACCAGAACCCCCCCGCCCCGCCCCTCACAGTTCAGGCCTCACTGGGCACCGAACGCCCCTCCCTCCCAGCTGCCAGCAGCTGGGCTTCTGGCTCACAGGCTTCCTGCTGGGCTGTGAGCTGAGGACAGGGCCGCACCTGGCCCAGGGGCTGCCCCAGAGGCACCTGCAGGATGGACAGTTGGATGGACAGACCAGGAACGAGGGAAGGAGGTCTGAAAGGCAGAAGGGGCCTCCCTGTCTCTGTAACATCTGGTCACTCCACGCTGGCAGCCTGGGGGACCCTTTGCCCAGAGTCTTCAGAAGGTCCTTACAGCTCACAGGGCCCCTTCCCACCTTTTCAAGCAATGAACCTAAAGGCCAGACCCGGAAGGACCTTGCTCAAAGCTGCACAGCAAGCCAGGGACCCCACGGGAAGCAGCCGGGCTCCTAGTGGGCAGTCACCCCCCACCCTCACCCCAGCCTGGCACCCTGTGTCAGCCACCCGGAGACTGCACTCCACATGGTGCTGCTGGGACCCTAGGGCGACCTTGCAGGGAGTGTGGTTGTTTCACTTAGAACAACCTTCCAACTACAGTCTCTTGAGACATCACAGTGTTCAAGTCTGCCGGGGGGAGGGGAACAGGAGTTGGGAGGACAGTGTCCAGGGGTCCAGCAGGCGAGGAGCTGGAAGTGCCCATCCCCTTGGCGGCATGGCAGATGTGGAGAAGCCCTCCCCATGCCCTCCAGTGTCACCTGGCACAGAGAAGCGCCCCTCATTTGCAGAATGGAAGCTGGGGAGTCGGCGGTGCTGGGCTCTGGGAACCCCCAAAGGCTGGGCTGTCCTCCACCATGTCTCAATAGCGTCTAAGGGAAGGGATTCGGTGGTGAAGTTCAGGCTGGGGAATGAGACTGGTTTCTTAAATGCAGTGCTTTCCACTGTCTGCTAGGGAGCAGAATCGGCTGTGGCCTGGGGGGCGGGCTCCACACCACGGGGCGATTCCCTGCACTAACTCCTCATTGATCAGCTCAGCACTGGCTGGCTCTCAGCTGGAGCCTCTAAGCCACTCCCTGGGCCTGGACCCCAGCCTCCCAGCAAAAACACTGATAACGCCAGAGGAAGTATGCTGCAGCTGCGGGCGGAGGGCAGGGGGCCCAATGCAGGGTCCTCAGGCCTCTCCAGAAACAAGCTGCAGGGGCACCCTGCTTCCTGGGAGCAGCCTCTGGGGAAAGGGAGAAGCTGAGGCACGGGCCTCTGGGCGGTGCTGCATTGCAGTTGTTTTGACGGCTGGGTGCAGCAGGAGGAAGTCGTGAGCAGCCTGGGCTCCTGGCGGGCCCTGAGCAGCCATTGCTCACTTCCAGCTGGGACGGCTCAGGGCCCGCCACAGCCCGGAGCCCTCTTTGGTGACTCAGCACTGGCCACAGGCCCCCACGAGGGGCCTCTTCCTGTGCAGGCTCAGGGGTGGTGGGGAGAGGAACCATGCCTGATCTCCACAGAGGCAGGGCGGTCTGCGGGGCAGCACGGGACCTCCCGCCTCCCTCCACCGCAGCAGGGCCAGAGAGCTGCTGGTCCAGGAAAAGGACGTTTTATTTCCATAAATACTCCTGCTCGCACTCACACACTGACCCCACGTCTGCCCACGGACGGACGGCTGCACTGCGCAGAGACGAGATGCCCACAGGAGGCCCGGAGGAGGCAGATGAATGGAGGAGACACTGAGGCAGCCACTGCAGGCCCTCCCTCGGCCAGATGCCCCCCGGCCCCCAGATGGGGCCCCTGCCCCTGGCACTGCCCTCGGGCCAGCAGCCACTGAGCCCCCACGGCTCCTCAGGAGGCCTGACTGCAAAGGGGCCCGACGGGTAGAGGGAGACCCCCAGAGGACAGGTGGGGCTCCCCCAACTGGGCCCCCTGAGACAGCGACCCCAGCGCCGACCAGAAGGAAAAGCTGAGAGTCAAACCACACACCAAGAGTGCAAACAGCTGGGGGTGCAGGCGCCACCCCCACAGTCACCCAGTTCCTGCAGAGGAGGCCTGAGCTGGTCCCTGGCTCCAGCGTGGCCCCAAGTTATGGCTGGGCCTTCCCATAAGGCATAAGGACAGGCGGGGATGACCCCACCCCAGGCTGGGGTTGGGGATGGGCCTGAGGTCCAGGCCCTCGCCCGGCAGCCATGCTTCCTCCAATGACCCCAAGTCCTTCCAGGGCCACTCAGCCCTTCCCGGCTCCAGGCCCCCACCAGCAGTGAAGTCCCCAGCAGTGCAAACCCAGGCCCAGCCTCCTGCTGGGTTTGGCTCAGCAGGGGGTTAGGGAAGGAGGGAGCCCCAGGGGAGAGGGGAGAAGCACCAGGCACAGGGGGTATGGCCATGGGGACAAAGGGTGTCCTGGGCCACCACTGCCTCCTACCCAGGCTAGCCAGTGGCCAGTCCTGTTGTCCCCTCCTCCTCTCCCCTCCCCTCCCTGTCCTAGAGGCTCCCCCAGGTCTCGGGTGGGGGGAACTGGTCCACATCCCCCATCTCGTTGTAGGTCTGGTCGCCCATGGTGAACAGCAGCTTGTAGCGGAGGCGAACCTTCTCCTGGGGCAGAAACGGCGAAGTCACAGGGTCAGAGGTGGAGAGGGGCTGCCCCTGCCCCCGCCCCCCCCCCAGCAGGGCCCCATCACAGCTGGGCCCTCACCTTCTGGGGGTTGGCGAGGAGCAGGACCTGGGTGATAGCCGAGGGGTGGACGATGGGGTTGAACGCGGGCAGCTCCGTGCCTGAGGGTGGCTGCAGCTTCACTTTCATGACCTGTGGGCAGGAGAGGGGGAGCCAGCTAGCCCTGGCTCCTCTTCCCCGTTCCCCGAGGAACCAGGCCTAGCCCGCCTGCCAGTTCCTCTTCTGGGGTCCTGGGCTCTGTCCTTCTACTCCGTGTCCCACAGGAAGAGAGAGAGACCCCGCTCCCAGCTGGCCCCCCATCCAGCCCCAAGTCACCCTGCCTTGAGAGGAGGGAGGCATGACCGTGTCACCTTGGGGACGGCTGACTGGAACACGATGTTGCGGATGGGCTGGGGAGCGGTGCTCAGCATGGACACCACCACCACCAGCACGTCAGAGCGCCCGGGCAGCGGGTCGCGGGCGAAGTGGAAGAGGACCCGGAAGCCATGCTGGTCGTACACAGTCACCGGCAAGATGCTGCCTGGCAGGGGAGAAGGGGGGGTGATGGGGGGGCTGGACTCGAGCCCGAGCACACCTGACCAGCTCCCACACCTGGCTCACATCGGGGGCTCGCTGCTCAGCCGGGAACGTGAGAACCGACTGGCAAACTCAGGTCCTCGCCGCGACCCTGGGCAGCAGTGCAGCCGGGGGTGCGGGCTGGCGCCCGGATGGGGCAGGTGACCTTGCAGCGTGATGGCAGAGGCAGGACACCTAGCCAGGACTCAGCCCACGTGGGCCTCTGCCGACGCCGCACACATGGCTATTTCCCCGTGTGCTGGAGTGAAGGACTGTGGGAGAGCTGGGGACCTGTTCTTGTGGAGTGACCCCCGGCCCGTCACTCCACTTCCCAGGGCCTGCCTTACTGGTAAGATGGGGCATGACGACCAGAGACGGGATTGGCACCTGTGGTCACAGTGAGCTCCCCAGCTGGAAGGGGCTGAGAAGACTGGCCCATCGTCAGTACAGGGCCCGGTGTGGCCGGGGCCCCCACTGCTCCTGGGCGGGAGAAGCCCAGGCCTAGGCCTGTGTCCTTCTGGTTTGGCTTTCTGTTCTCAGGGAGGCCCCGAACCTGGTGTCCTGGCCCTGCCTTCCCAGAGAGGAGGGGCTGGGGCCACCTATCGGAAGTCCTCTTGCCTGTGGAACCGGGAGTACGCACCGAAGTTCTGCAGCTACTCGGGGACAGATGAGGAAGCTGAGTGCTGGGGAGGGCAGGGGTCTCGCCCAGAGCCCCCCCAACTGCGTCAGGCAGTGGTGGGGCTGGGAAGAAAGCCCTACTTTCCCACCTGTTCCCCCATAAAGAGCTCCCGAAGGGACGACGAGGTGTCAGGTGCTGCCGGGCAGTGGGCTGGCCCGGCCCAGCTGGTACCCGCTCCACTCACTGGGTTTGATGGACTCCAGGGGCACAGTGACGCTGGCCAGCGAGAGCTCAGTCTGCGTGGGCTGCTGGGGGGGCCCAGAGGGCTCGGGGGACCCGGTGTGGAGGCTGGCGGCACTGGAGCTGGGTGAGCTGCAGCTGCTTTTGTTCTGCAGGTCCCGGAGCGTGAGCCGGGGGGCTGGCTGCTGCTTCTCCCTTATTGGGGGACAGTGCGTCGACAGGTGACCCCTCAGTGGCCAAGACATCAGCGGCACAGGGAAGGCTGGGCTTCCTGTCTGTCCCCAACACCTCCTTGTCTCCCTGATACCTTGACACAGGCAGCTGTCTCCTTCCCCCCTCCCCTGCCCATTTGGGCTCAGTGTCATCCTCAACACGGGCCTTCCATCTTTCTCAGGTGCCAGGACACCTGGGGGAGGGCGTGGGAGCACAGACCCCTTCCTCTCGCACACCCTGTGCTCGGCGGGACAGGCCCTGCGCCTCCCTCAGGCCCAGCGCGTGCTGGGCACAAGGCGGCACCCCGCAGCCACTGCTCGCAGGGACAGCCCAGCACGGGGCCTCTCCCTGCGGGGCCTGGGACAGGGAAGGCTCCCCCGACGCCAGCCCGGTGTGCCCTCACCACCGCACTTGTTGGGACTCCGGGGGCAGTGACTGCTGCAGCAGGGTCTTTCCCAGGAGGTCCAGGTCATCCAGACCACTGCTCACCGGCAGGGGTGTCTTCACGGGGGACCAGCCGTCTGCGCTGGGTGCTGGGGTGGGGGCCGAGGGCTCGGTGCCCTCAGATGACTGTTGGGTACACAAAGGGTGCAGGGAGTGGGGCGGGCTGAAAAGATGTCCTTTGTCCTGTGCTGCCAAGGAGGCCCCCTCCCATCCCTGCAGATGACACCTGGGGACAAGCAGCAGGGGTGGGGACCGCATTCCTGCCAGGACCGACCCCTCTCACTCCAGGGCCGTTTGTGGGTTGGGCTGGGTCTGGGGTTCTGCTCTAGAAACTGTCACGTTCCAGGGCGCTTGAAGTCACCCTTAGGGGAGAAGGAATAACAAGGAAGCCCTAACTCAACCCAAGGGAGGCCCAAGGCTGAGACTGCAGGGAGGTGCGCCTGGAGGTAAGGGCACCGCTTGCCTTTCTCCGCCCGGGAAGGGTGCCTTAGCCCCCAGGCTACCCCCTGCACCAGGCCCTGCCGCTCGTCTCTCCTCTCACTTCCTCTCAGGCTGCCTGTCCCGGCTGCCCTGCCACTAGAAGGGCCAGGCCAGTTCCTGGCACCTCCTACCTGGAAGCTGTTCCACCCAGCGCCATCCCAGCTTGGGCCTGGAGGGGGTGCGGGGTCACTGAGGCCTGTGGGGAAGGAGACAGAGGTAAAGGAGCTGGGTCCCGGGGCAGAGGGGAGAGAGCTGGGGAGAGAGCCCTTCCTCTGAGGGGCTCAGCTCAAAGGGGAACCCCCACCCCACTTCAGCACTTTCAGAGGGAACCAGCCAGAGCAGAAGTAGAAAGCAAAAACCCTGACAGCCCATTCTCCAGGCCCGCATTTGCTTCCTCTTGCTGCTCAGAAGGCAACTCAACTCCAGATGTTAGGACTTTCGTCTTTGTTCACCAGCAGGCAGCTGCTGGTAGGAGAGCAGGCAGGGGGTGTGCGTGCAGGGCAAGGGAGCCTCCCTGACCTCGCAGGTCCGGGTGGGCGGGGGGCGGCATCCTACCCACCCGTGGCCGACCGGAGGGCTGCCCTGAGTGTCAGAAGGGCGCTGTGTGCAGTGAACGGGGCCCTGGGCCCAGGCCTGCCCCCGGTCAGAGCAGCCACGGGTGAGGTGCTGGCCGGGCTGTAGGGGCCCCACGTGCACCATGCAAGGCGGACCGGGACAGCCCGTGGAGGCCCCATTCGCCCTGGCATGTGCCAGCAGGGCTGGCCGAGCGGTGCCGGAGAGAGCTGTGAACCTTTGGAAGGCTGCTGATGGGTAGAAGGCAGCAGGTCACCAAGCAGGCTGACCTCCGCCTGCCCTGAAGCACGCCCCAGCCAAGTTCACCCCAGATTTTACCCAGAGAAGACAAGTTACCCTGTTTTAGCAAACCCTAAGTGAGGCTCGGCCTGAAGCATTACATGACCGGCAAAGGCAAGGCGCAGGAGGTGGTGGCCATCGGGTCTCTCCCTCTGGACAGACCAGTCTGCTGCCATCAGGGACACAGATGGCAACCAAGGACGTTCCTTAGTGTGTCAGACACTTAAAACCTGGGTCTCACTTAATGCTCAGAACAACTGGAAAAGGCCGGAGTGGGGTGCTCATCCCCCTTTCAGAGCTGAGAAAGGAGATGCTCAGAGGAGTTAAGTAACCTGCCCAAGGTCACAGAGCTGGGAAGTGGCAGAGTCAGGACTTGGTCAGAGCATGGCCTAATTGCGGGAGTTTAAAAACTGCTCTGTCACTTGGCTGTGTGACGCCCCCCCCCCACTGGTGACAACCTCCCGGTGCCCCATCTGTAAAATGAAGACGACAGCAGCGCCCACATCAGAAGACGTCGTAATAAATCAGACAGATCCGCGCTGTGCCCCAACAGCGCCGCGCCCTCTCTGAGAGACAGGAAGTCCTCCCTGCCGCCCCTGCCCTGCCCCCCCCCACTTCCTGCCTCAGGGAACCAGTTAGGAAAAGCCCCTTGTGGCCCCAGGGCCTCCTCAACCCCCCAGGGCTGGGGGTGCTGCCCGGCCACTTGTGGTTCCTGTTCCCACATTTTCTTTGCCTTTGAGAAGAAACCAGAGGAAGCTGGAGGCTCGCGCCTCCGCTGAAGCAACAGGGGGACAGGAAGTGCACGGTGCACCTCGCTTCTCGTGAGGAGGTGGCTCTGCCACCGCCGCCCACAAGCGCCCAGTGCTGGCCCGTGGGGGAAGGTGCGCCCTCGAGCGCAGCCTCGTCCCTGCGGTCCTTCACCTCTACGTAAACCAGGGGCGGGGCCTCTTCGCGAGCCTCCCCGCCCCCCAGGGAGGACGGGCAGGTGGGTGGGACTCACAGGCGGCCCTGTGGGAGGAGCCTCCTAGGAGGGTGCCGGCTGGGGGACCCAGGGACCCACCGAGAGGAACTGAACCTGATCCTCCGCCCCTCTCGCCCCCCCACTCCTCACTCCAAGCCCCTCTCTTCCTTTCCTGGCTGGGGAGCCGAGCCGGAGCCGCAGACAGGCTCAGGCTGAGGCCTCAGAATCACAGCGCCCCGCAGGAACCCTGGTGCCCTCTTTGGGCAAGCCACCAGCCTTCCCAGCCTTGCTCTGCGTCTGTAAATTGGGCTGTTGGCACCCCAAACGCGCGGGATGGGTGGAGGCGGGAGGTCTGAGATAAACCCCTTAAGCCCTGGGACCCCAGCCCTCCACGCTCCTGCGGGTCCCTCGGGTTTGGTGTTCACTTCAGAACCGGCTCAGGAGAACAAGGTCTGACTCTCGGCTTCCACGTTAGGTTCCCAACACACCCTTCAGGATTCCTTTGACAGAGCCCGACCGCGTCTCTATTTTTGCATCTTCGGGGTGCTGTGAGGGGGCTGCTATGGCGCTCTCCTGCTCCTAGCTCTAAACGCTGTAAACGCCAAACTGCCTGGCTGGCTGGGCGCCTTCTGCTTCTCCCCTGGGGGGAGCCTGGTTCCCTGTGAGGTTCTGGAGCCCTGAGCCCGCTGGGCAGGGACGCAGGCCCGGGGCAGGGAGCGAGGTGTGCTCCTGTGCAAGCTGCCCTGGAGCTTCTGGGCCACGCCGCTCTTCCTCTGGGTAGGTGGGGACGCGCTGAATTGTTGCCTGGGCAGCGCCCAGATCCGGGTTCTAACCTGCTGCAGGGGAACCTCTCCCTCTGCATCTTCCCCCGGAGCCTGGGTGGTGCTGGCTTACCAGGTTCCAGGCAGCCAGGCCTGCCATTTGACTTTCTGACCTTGCTCAAGTTCCTTGGTTTCCTTGATCCTCAGCTTCCTCAGCGGTCAAACCGGCCTCGAGCCCATGCCCCGTGCTCCAGAGCACTCCAGGTGGGGGGGAGCAACACCAGCCTCCGCAGGCAGCAGCATCATGTCCGCCTGCAGTGAGCCCACCCTCCGCCGGGCCTGCCCCGTGCTCACCCAGAGACATGAGCTCATCATCAAGCAGGGAGACGGAGGCGCTGGGCTGCTCGGGGCTGGCCCGGTCCCCAGGGCAGGAGGGCCTGGCTGGGGAGGTGGTGCCCACGGGAGGCAGATCCAGGCCTGAGAGATCCAACAGGGCTGAGGTGCTGCCTGGGGCGGGAGAGGGCAGTCAGGCAAGGCCCGGCGGGGGGACACTCAGGTCCTCGGGGTCCCTGGGAGTTGAGGGACAGCAAACTGACCCCCGACCCCTCACAACTCTCCTGCTTCCCCCTCCCTGGCCACCGGCCCTTACACCTAAATCTGCCCACCAAACCCTTTCTTTAGCACATGCTCCTCCTGCCTGGAACGGATTTCCTACTTCTCTCTGCTGGGCCAACTGCCTCCTGTCCTAAGAGGCCCTGCTTAAACTCTGCTACTTCTGTGTCTCACGCCCCCCCCACCACCAAAGGCCAATTCTATCCGCTTCTGTGCTTCCCCGAGCCGTCATTTTACCCTTGTTGAAACTGAGCTGGCATGCTTATATGTCAAACCCTCCCTACCACCTTCTGATAATTAAACTAAGCCTTGGGGGGGTTAAAACAGGTCCTGATTTGTCACACGAAAGAAAGGCCTCCCTTCTTCTGCCTGTCCTCAGCTCCCTCCCTCTGTCCCACATCCAGACTTCCGCCCCCTACAGCTGCAGGCTTGGCACAGACTCTCCCCCTTGGGGCCCTCGCCATCTTAAGGGGCCAAGGTCTCCCTGGCGGTCAAGGCTACCAGCTCTGGAACCATCGAACCACCCCAGACTTCCCGGTGTCCTCCATCCCGGTGGACCCGTCCCCAGATATCCTGCCACCTGCTCACCAGGGATGGAGCTGGCAGCGGCCTCCCCGTTGACCTCCTCGCCCCGCACCAGCTGCTTGTACAGGTTGATCACCTGCGTGAGGTTGTCGTTGGCTTGCAGGATCTCCGCTGGAGTGGGCAGGGGGAGAGGGGCTGGTGTGAAGGAATGTGGGGGCCTCTGGAAGGAGACGAGCACCCCACACCCATCCCAGTGCTCGTGAGAGGGTGGGACAGCAGGTGTCCCATCTGGTCTACTCAGACTGAGGCCCCCTGTTCCCCCTTGTCCACTGCTCCCCCCACACTGCCCTGGGCCAGCCCCCGAACACAGGGCATGCTCCCTGCTGCGGCCTCCACACAGCTGAGGTCTAGATAACCCCCAGATCTCGGCGTGGCTTCACCCCTTCCTGCCTTCAGTCTTCACCCAAAAGTCCTTTGGAGAGGCTTTCCTTAATCCCACCCCAGCACTATGTAGTCCCCTCCCTGCTTGCTCTTCTCCATGTCACTTAGCACCGCCTGACAAACTACCACTGCTCAGTCCTGGGTTGATGGTCTGTCTCCTCTCATTAGGCTACAGGCTCCACGAGGTTATGGCTTTTGTTGATTTTGATCACTGCCACATCCCCGAGGGCCTAGAAACCTGTCTGGCACACACTAGGCCCTCATCAGTGTCACCTCCTGGGGAGCGAAGGCGCGGAGGGACCTGAACAGCGAGCCTTTTGGGTGGGGCCAGGCCCCTGGCCCACGGGAGGCGCTTTGCGAGCTTCTGCTGAACGAGGGGCTCAGATGGCACCCAGACCGCTGCCCAGGAGGCCCTGCTGACGTGGGAGAACAAAACAGGACTGGAACCTGTTTGTGGCCCTCGCAGGCACCGCAGGCCCAGCGCCGGAACTGCGCAGGCCTGTGGGGTTTGCTCTCAGTCTGTAGCCCTCACTAGGGGGGCAGAGTCTGCAGGCAGAGTCCTGATCCACCCTGGTTCTGCCACTGGACAAGTCACTCCCCTCCCTTAGCCTCTGCTGTGAAATGAAACAATTTTCCCTCCTGTGTAGCTTGTGGGCAGTAAATGAGGTTTCTGCAAAGCGGCTTGGCCCTGAGGGTCCCTCCACCACGTGGGCCCCTGCTCTGGGCTTCCTTCTTCCTCACCTCAGAGAAACCAAGGTCAGCACTGGAGAAAGGGGCCCCCTGGTGGTGGCTCCTTCCAACTGCAAGTACAGCAGGGGAGGTGGGAAAGGAGGTGGAGGAATGGGCCCTCTGCGCTCACCTAAGGCCTCATCATTGTCCTCTGTGTCGCTGGCCAGTCGGAAGAGTGTGGGCCGCATGCGCTCACAGCGCTGGTACAGTTCCTGGGGGCAGCAGGGTGGGGAGGTCAGGGCCGACAGGGGGGCCCTGGGGTGGCCTGGGGCAGGGCAGACACAGGCACACCTTCATCAGGTCCTCACTGCTGTGGGCCGCAGCGCCGCCCTGGCTGTGGCTCATCACCATCTCCGTCAGCAGTTTCACGTTGTTGTTCACTTCCTCAATGGCGCTCACCCGCTTGGAGATCTTCTCCATCCGCTTCTGGTCCTGCGGAGGCATCGGCAATGGGCCCTGAGAGCTGCGGAGGGACCCGGCCGAGCCCAGCACTGCCCACACCACGCTGTCCGCGGTGTCTGTCAGCAGCGGGGTGTTAGGGCAGATGCAGCCAAGAGCCCCTCGTGCCTAGGATAAGCCAGTCTGGTCCAAGAAGCTCTGGGCCCACCCTGTTCACTTCCTCTCCTCCTGCCAGTGGCCCTGACCCAGGCCTCTGCACAGGCCCCTAAGAACTCCCTGGGCCCTCAGCTGAACTCTGGAAATGGCCCAGGCTTTCCTCCACACTCGCCAGGGGATCCTGGAGGACCGGGCCCACTTCTACACCTGTGGTTCTCTGTGGGCCTCGCCTCCCTCGCGTTTGTCCCTTGAAAGGAGGTGCCCGTACTTGAGAGTGAAAGGCCTCGGTGGTCCCCAAGTGCCATCTGCAAACTAGTGCAGTCACCCTCTCAGTGTCTGCAACGCCTGGCAAACGCTGGGGCCTTGAAAGGCCACTGCAGCACGTGCCCCTGCGACCCAGGCCAACCCTTCTTCTCACGCAGGCTGCCCCCTTGTGGAGGCGAAGCTGGGCCTGTGCTGTGCTGTCCACTGCCTCGCCCCCTCCCCCCCCATGGGGCTGCCCCCCACCTTCTCCCCGCTGAGAGGGCCTGCAGCTTGCCTCTAAGAAACCACCAGGAACTGCCCTCTGGGTCTCTAGACTGCAAACCCTTTTGATGACCTGCCTTTATCAATAAAGAAACGTTGCAGCACACACCCACGATATATGTATATGGATGATCCCCAACTTAGGACTCTGACAGTGCAAAAGTGATACGCAAAATACGTTCTGTGACAGACAAACACAGGCTTCGGGTCGGGTGATTTTGCCCAGCTCTAGGCCAGTGAGCATTCTGAGCACGTGTGAGGGGGAGGGGCCAAGCTGAGCTATAATGTTTGGTAGGTTAGATGGATTAATTATGTTTTCGACTTACAGTATTTTCAACTTACAATGGATTTATTGGGACATAACCCCATGGCAAGTCAATGAGCATCGTATTTATTTATGAATTAAACATACATTATTCTCTCTCTCTTGCATACACACTCCAAATGCATTAAAGCCTAATTTATTTCTCATTTTTATGGGAGAGTCAGCCTTGCAGAAGCCCAACCATCCAGGGCAGATGAGCTCGGCTGCTGGGAAATTCTTCCCCCTAAATGGGGGACCCAGCTCAGCCCACTGGGGTCCCCCAGAGTCAGTCAGCCCTTTCACTGTGGGCCAGCCCTTTAGCGGGGTCACTGCAGAGTCCCTTGTACGCTCACCAACAACCCCACCTCGGCAGCCCAGCTCAATGCCTCCATCCCGCCTCCTCCCTGGGCCCTGGGCCCTGGGCTCAGCCATCACCTCCTGCACCATCTCCTTGATGAGTTTGTTGGCCGCTCGGAGGTCCTCGGGGTGGGAGCTCTTCAGCAGGCGGGCCAGCATCTGCGCAGACAGACAGAGGGGAGTGGCAGTGACGGCGGGGCTGCGCCTTCAGTCACGTGCTGGCTCCTCCCTTCCTGGCTCTGGGATACACTACCTAAGCTCTCTGAGATACGGGGAGAATCTACTGACACCTGCTGGGGTGGCCACAGGACAACTGGGACGCTGCACTAAGTGTCCCCCACCAGCGCCCAGCAGAAATAAGTTCTCGACAGAGGGCGCATGGCGTTCTACTTGTGTGGCCAGAGAGGCTCTCTGGAAGGGCGCACGGGAGATGATGGCGGGCGCTCCCCGGGACGGGCTGGGTAGCGAGGAACTCCTACTTCCTATCTTACCTCCTTCGGGACTGTTTAATTTCTTGCCTATGAACACATTTCTTTAACAAAAAAACTAATGAAATTACTGTTCAAAGGGTCATAGGCGTAAAGACATGCAAACTCCTGGTCAACCTCTGAAATGCCCTCAAACCGGCCTCAGGGCCATGAGACACACTCTTGTTTGATAACTGCAGGGGTGCCGCACGGGGGGCGCTCAGCGTGCAGGGGGCGAACTGCAGGGGTGCCGCACGGGGGGCGCTCAGCGTGCAGGGGGCGAACTGCAGGGGTGCCGCACGGGGGG